>AWWV01010731.1:0-26994 GCA_001974805.1 Corchorus capsularis
ATATCTTGGGCCTTGAGGGTTTTCTTGATTTTGATTAGGCCTGGCACTTAGCCAATAATTTGGGCTTAAATTTGTATATCCTAGCTTTAATATTGGGCTTTAATAAAATAAATTTGAATATAAGGAGTAATAAGGTTCATGTGCATCCATGTTTATTTTTCTTTACTATTATTATTATACCTTGTCATTTGAGAATAATAAATTGGACCCGATGACGGAACGATCAATTGGGACTTTGACAATTCTTGTCAGTCTCAATTTGGGTTTCCTAGGCTTGGAGCATCCAGATGGGGGTTTTAGCCAGTATGAGTGCCAGGTCCCCAAATGATGTTCCTCGTATAATTATTTGGTAAAAATGCACTTAATTGGGATTAACATGCATCATATGCATCCATGCACTAAAAGTCCAGTACCCCAATAAAATTAAGGACCAAAGTAATAGTAATCAGTAAAACTGATAATTAAGAGTCAAAGTAATAGTAATCAGTAAAATTGATAATTAAGAGTCAAAGTAAGAGTAATCAATAAAATTGATAATTAAGAGTCAAAGTAAGAGTAATCAATAAAATTGATAATCAAGGGTCAAGGTAAAAATAGTAATCAGTAAATCAGTAATTAAGAGTCAAGGGATTAATCAGTAAATTGATACTTAAGAGAGAGAGTAAAAGAGTAATCGGTAATTAAGAAAGGAAGTAAAAAGATTAATCAGTAATTAAGAAAGGAAGTAAAAAGGACTAATCAGTAAATTAATAATTAAGAAGGGATTAATCAGTAAAATTGGTAATTGAGAGTCAAAGTAAGAGAGGTAATTAGAGAAATATAATAGTTAAGAGTAAAAGAAGTAATTTGCAAACTAAAGAGTAAAATGGTAAAAAGTAATGGTAATCAGTACTAATCAGTAAAGAGTAATCAGCAAAGAAAAACGCTAAGGAGTAAAGAGCAATTAGTAAGAGTATATGGTAAAAAGTAAGCTAAGAGTAATCAGTAAAAAGGTAAAGTAATCAGTAAAGAGTAATCAGTAAAAAGTAAAAATGGCAAAGAGTAGTAAAAAGTAATCAGGTAAAAGAAATCAGTAAGGAGTAGTCAGTAAGAAGGTCAAAAATGGTATCAAGTGAAATATGGTATTGAGTAAGAAGGTCAAAAAATGGTGTTAAGTAAAAGGGTCAAAAATGGTATCCATAAGAGATGGTATTAAACAAAAATGGTATTAAGTAAAAGAGTAAGAAAAATGGTAAAAGTAAAAATGATAAAAGTGGCAAAAGTAAAAATGGTAATCAGTAAGAAGAGGATAATTAGTAAAAAATGGTAGTTAATGAAAAGGAGAGAAGAATATGTTAGTTAGTAATTTAGAGTAAAATGGTATGAATATTAAAGATAGAAAACAACCAAATATGGAAACCCATAGTCAAGTCTGGATTAGTCAGTGCCGTCTTTTGACGGGCGTCGTGGGGGTGCTAATCCTTCCCCACACGTACCCGACTCCCGAACTTTTAGGACTCTGGTTAGAAGACCGTTTATTAGGTTTAGTGTTACCTTCGCCAAGTTTAGGTTAACATTAGGCTTAATAATCTGATAGGTGGCTAATCACACCTTGGTTAAAAAAGATTAGTGGCGACTCCCGTAGTTAGATGGTAGTTCTCTAAGTCGTTAAACGATAGGGTTCGGTACCCCCCGGACCCGGAGGTTGCGACAGAAGCAAACAGGCTTACTTGAACCCTCTGCCCATTCCATCGAGACCATGGGAGAGTATTTCCCTCGATTTCAATTGTAGTCTCCCAAAAGTGGGTGACTTGGGTTCAATCTTGGTGGCAGTGGACCGTTTCTCCAAATATGCCACCTTCATCCCGGCTCACAAACATTGCTTTGCAGAAGAAACAACCTGCTTGATCTTTAAGAATGTTGTGAAGTATTGGGGAGTCCCCGAGAGCATCATCAGTGATAGAGATCCAAGATTTACGGGGTCGTTTTGGAGAGAACTTTTTAAGCTCCTAGGGTCTAAGCTAAACATCTGAACAAGCTACCACCCTCAAACGGATGGCCAAACCGAACGGTTCAATGAGTTGTTGGAGGAGTACTTGAGGCATTTTGTACATGCCAACCAGAGAGACTGGCCACCTTTGCTAGACATGGCCCAATTGTGCTTTAATTCTCAAAAGTATTCATCTACTAATAAGTCCGCTTTTGAAATTGTGACAGTTTAACAACCCAGGTTGCCGCACAGTCCAGTGGAGCTGTATAGGGGAAAGAGTCCACAAGCTTTCACCTTCGCTAAAGCGTGGAAGCAGAACACAAAGATTGCTCGAGCTTACTTAGAGAAAGCCTCCAAATGGATGAAGAGATGGACCGACAAAGATCGGAGACCACAACAATTCCAAGTTGGGACCTTGTACAGGTGAAACTAGTCCCTGAACAACTCCGATTCTTGAGGAAGAGAGACCGGTGGTTGGTGTGCAAGTACGAAGGGCCCGTAAAGATCATTGCTCGAGTAAGGAACACCTCTTATATAATTGAACTGCCCTCATGGATGAAGGTTCACCTGGTGTTTCATGTTTGCAACTTGAAGCCTTTCCATGAAGATTCAAGCGATCCGAGTCGCAGCAAAGCAACCAGAACGGCAATTTCCATGAAGCAGCCTTCCCAGCGTAGAGTAGAGGAAATCCTAGTCGATAAAACTTCTATTGTACGTAGGAAACCCACTCTTGAATATATTGTAAAATGGGAGGGATTAGGACCCGAGGAGGTTAGTTGGAGAGAGCCCTTGACCTGCAAGCCTTCCAGCAGAAAATTGAAGAATTCCTAGCAACAAAGTCGATGAGGTCGTCGACAGTTTGAGTGGGGGAGGATGTCATGGCCAATCCTTGTATAGGGCCATGACTTGGGTTGAGGGACAACCTTAACTAGTCTTAGGATTTTTGTCCCCTTTTTAACACATCAATGGTTGTTGGTGGTAAAGCCCTTAAGTTCGTTTAGCTCTTTGAGAGGGGGGGGGGGGTGAGCAGTCGGCAGATAATTGGGCAGTCTCACTGGTTAAGGTATGTATCAACACACCTC
The DNA here is from genome assembly GCA_001974805.1 of Corchorus capsularis. Classification (NCBI taxonomy): domain Eukaryota; kingdom Viridiplantae; phylum Streptophyta; class Magnoliopsida; order Malvales; family Malvaceae; genus Corchorus; species Corchorus capsularis. The sequence continues at coordinate 3,052 of AWWV01010731.1, forward strand.
CTAGGGTTTCCCCCTTTGGCCCTAGGTTGGTAAGTCCCAAGATCCTTTTTTAAACTCATTATTAATAATCCTAAACCATTTTCCCTCTCTGAGTCGAGGGGGTCAACGGGCTAGCCGCTGCTATGCCTAGGGGCGGAGCCAGAAAATTTTTGAAAGGGGGCGAAGTATTTGGAATTTTTTTGGGTGAATATAGAATAAAAAGAAAGAATCATTCAATCCCAATTGAAAATAAAGTATACAAAACAAATATAAATATAAAGAAAAATTATTCAAATACACCGTTAGTGGAGTTTAGCAGACTACACATGTGGGGGTTAAGAGTTGACATGTAGGGAATAATTTTTTATTTTAAAAACGAAATTAATTCAAAAAATGGATATATGCCAACTGCTCACCCCGCTTGTGGAGTCCAAAATTTACATAATCAGTGTATCAAATAATTACCCAAATATGAAAACTATGAAATATTAAAAATAACAATTTATAAACTCCACCTTGTTGTAATACTAAGAACAAAAGCGTATTTTTCTTTAACAAATATTTGATTTGGGGTTTTTTTTTGCCAGATTTGATTTGGATCTTTAAAAATTACTAGTGTTTTACCTACTAAAATTTGAATTGGGCGAGAATAAATTACTAGTACTTTTATCTAAGTCTAAGCTACACGGCCCATTATTTTTATGAGTTTATCTAAGCTATAAAAAGGGAAATACTAAAATTTAGTGTAGTAGCATTGGAAAGGGGGGCACGTTTCTAATTTAGGGGGGCTACAGTGTGATAAACTCTACCCATGTAGGAGGTTTGAAGGATTTTGGGGGGCGATGGACCCTGCCTGCTCCCTATAAATCCGCCTCTCGCTATGCCTCAGGGTTATGTTTCTTGTCCCTTACTAACATTGTGGCTTAATGTTTGTTTGTTTAGATCGAACATCGGATTGGCTGACTTGATCGGGAGAGTCCATTCAAGTGCCACACAGACGAGCCTTAAGCGAGAAAAGACTTAGTCTGTGACACGTAGCCACATGTTAAAGTGTGGGATCAATTGATCCCACTTAAATTTTAGCTTCCCTTTATAACTATGGATAAAAATAGGAAAGATTACCAATTGACTCTATTAAAATAATAAATTTATAATTTTGACCCTACTAAAATAAAGTTTTATAATATTGACCCCACTTTTTTTTCACAATATTTATATTTATCTCAGTATCATTTTAGTATTGTTTAAAGTTATGTATAGAATTTCTATATCCATATATGTTTACTCTCTCACCTCTCTTTTTACTTTCACACATACATCTTAGCCATTGTTTGGCTCAAATGAGGAGGGGTGGGGTGGGGAGGGGGAGGGTTTGGGAGGGATTTTAGAAAAATTATGTTTGGTTTAAAGAAGGGGCAAGAAGAAGTGTCCTCATGTTTTGTGATTCGTTGGAAGAAGGGGTTTGGAGGAGTTTTATGTGTATTTTACAAATTTACCCTTATATATAGAAAATTTATATATAATAATCAATTTTTCTACACAACAAAATCATTATTATATATTTTATCTAAGTGTATAATAATTATATTGAGCATTTGTTATTATTATTATCATTGTATTAATGCTACTGTATTTTACAAACTATTTTTTTTTCGTAAATAGTACATGAGATATGTTTTCTTTATTATACTAGTCTTCACTTCCACGTGCGTTGCATGTGATCCATCGTGTAAATTAAACGAAAATTAAAATAATAATTGAGTTTAATTATAAGTAGAGCTGTCAAAACCTGACCCAAACCCTATAACCTGCCTAAGCTGGCCGAACCCGATTTGACTTAAAAAAAAAGATATAAACGACCCGAGCCTGTCCTATCCAGACTTGACAAACCCGTAACCCGAATGACCTGAGAATATTATAAACTAAAATTATATTTTATTCAATAAAATCCACATTGTTATAACCCCGAATGACCTGCGAAAATTATGTGACTCATTTAACCTAGACCCAGATGACCCGAACCTGAAACCCGCCTGATTGACACCTCTGACTTTATAAGTCAAAGGAAATAATTGCATGTTACTCTTCTTTTTATTTTTTAAAACTTTAAATTCTTGTTATACACTCCAATACATTAAACGACCAATACACTCCAAAAATAGGAAAAGGTCAATCACAATAATTAAATTTTAAATAAACTTTTAACTTAATTAGTTTTTAAAAAATGAATAATTAATGATTAGACAACTTATTTTAACTTTTAAACTTGGTAATGATGCATTTATTAGCTTATATTATAATTGAAAGGGTAATTATTTGATACACCGGCGGTGTAAATTTTGGACTCCACAAGCGGGTTGTGGAGTTGACACATGTCCATTTTTTTAATTAATTAAGTTTTAAATAGTTCAATCTAGTTCCTAGAGGACACATGTCACCCTTTGAGACCCGCTTGTGTAGTATGCTAAACTCCACTGACGGTTTATTGTATAATTTGCCTAATTGAAATGGGTCCAGAACTACCAAAAAGTCTCCTATTTTTTAAAACTAAAATGGTAAAAATAAAATATTTATAAAAATATTGAATTTAATAGTATATTTAAAAATTATATTATATCTAAGTTTTTTTAATTGAAATAGTAAAATGGTAAAAATAAAATAGTTATAAGGATATTAGATTTAATTAAATAAAAATAGAGATTTTATTAGTTGAGTAAAACTATAAAAGTTTAACCAATGACAAAATATTTCCATAATTAATATATTGATTAATGAATATTATATAAGAAAATTAAAATACTAATTGTATAATGGAAATTTATAAATATGTTTGAAAAATAAAGAATGAGCGATTCAAAGTTTTACAAAGAGTCGTACTTTTTAATATAGTATAGATATAGATTTTTAAAAAATTAAAATATAACATGACAATTTATATTTGATATATTATTTTGGAGTTAATCTTTGTTTTATCATTACAAAATAAATGGGAAAGAAATAAAATATAAATTATTTAAAAAATATTTATTATATATTCCTTATCAAAATGCAATTATTTTTATCATTAAAAATATTTATATAAAATTATATTATATTATTATACTTATTTTATTATTTTATTAGATTTTATTTATTAAGGACAATTTTTAATTATTAATAATATAGTAGGGATAATTTTAGCAAAAAAATTTTGGTCATAACCCATCCCTCCCAAATACCCCGATTTGGAGGGGTGGAAAATGGGGGGTTCCGAGGGGTAAGTTCCGGACATTTGGTCTGTTGGTAGAGTGCTGGATTCTTAATTCCAACGACTAGAGTTCAGTCCATAACAATTACCTCAAGTACCAAAAAAAAAAAACTTCATATATGTAGCTTTTATTTCGCTAGTGAAAAAAATTAACAAATGTACAAGTTATTGAACCCACTCAAGGAAATGTCTAGCTACGCCACTAGGTGTGACCTTGTGTTAGCACTTAGCACTGATCCGATGCTTAAATTAGTGTGACAGTAATGGAGGAGGAAGAGAGTACTTGAGAGAGTCAAGTAGAGCTGGTGTAGTGAAATTGTGTTTCAAAAAAGCATATTACGCCTTTTATACCTTCACCCATACACCAGAGGTTAGATAATCACGGGGAACTAGTAACATCATAGTCTGTACAATACTACTGGCCTTAATGATCAATTTGGCCCATGAACTTATAGAAAATGGTCAAATACGCTCCTCAACTTTAATTTTGGCCAATGTCTCCCTTGAACTCTCAATTTTGGCCAAATAGACCCTTTTTGAGATCGAATACTAACGGTCTATTAAATCTGATGACATCAACAGGCCACGTGGAAAAAAAAAATCTAAAGTGACAAAATCATTGTTTTCCAAAAAAATATTTTTTTTTACCAAAAAAAAATTATCCAAGAGGGGGGGTATTTTATAATTCAAAATGATATCTTTAATAAAAAAATAATTTTTTATAAAATAATAATTTTGCCATGTGGAATCTTTTAGCCATGTGGCATGCTAGCATCAGTACATTTAACGGACTGTTAGTTTGCCATCTCAAAAAGGACCAATTTAGCTAAAATTGAGAATTCATGGGTGGTAAGTGTCGTAACAACACCAAATAATAAGCTAAAGCAAAATAGTTGTGTTGTTTGGTCGGTGGTGTGTTGTTTGAGGTTGATTTTTTACTTGTTCAAGAGTCTAAACTTAGTCAAGCTCATAGCAGATCGTTGAGAGTATTTTGGGGGAAAGATAATTTTAATAGCAGATTTTACGGTTGGTGTGGGTGCGGCAGGGGTTTTTTTGTGCTTGGAGAATGGATGGAGTCGACATCAATTTTCAAGGGTCTTAATCCTTTTCTAATTTCACTATTGAGAAGCAGCTTATGGAGCTTCCTGGAACGTTTGAATCTTGCAATCAGGTGGATTTTAATTTTGCAAGAATCTTATCCTTATTGTGTTGATTGTTGATTATCCGTTCTTTGAGTGATAAGGACTTCTTCAATTTTATTGTTTCGGTTGAATTTGGGATGGGATTATTACAATATGGATTGTTTGTATTTTTCTTCTTTGAAAGTGCGGTGGTTGTGCTTCTTTGGAAGATTATGAGCTGTCATTTGTGATTGGCTTTGTTTTTGCACCTTTAAATGAAATTGGTAAGGATGTTAATTTGGAATGAGGTTTGGATTTCGAGAAGTGATAAGTGTTAGTTTTACATATTCATTAGTATTAATTTGGTCTATATTTAGCATTACTTCTGACACTTTTTGTGGTTTTATTTGTTAAATCTTCACATCTATGATTTTATGACTTGTAGGTCTAATTTGGAGCAATTAGGATTTTCATTGGAGGATCTTTGCATAAATTTATCATTTCAAAGGAGTGAAAAGCATTGGAGCAAAAATTTAGAGTTAAAATTTGAAGGCGGAAAATGCAAGACAACATCGGCCCAAAAGTTGGGTTGTTGAAAAAATAAGCAAAGATTGCAGAACAACTTCTGTACCGATCCTGTCAACTCCGGGACAGAAGTTGTTGCGATTTTTACCCAAATTAAATTATTCTGAACTCTTGTAAATTGACTTAGGAAGTTATGGGCTGACTTGAGACATGCAAATAGGATATTTTAGAGTTATTTAGAAAGCTCTTTTACATCTTTTGAATACTAGAAAATGCTCTTTTGATACTTTGGAGGATGATTTAGGAGATTAAGTAGGATTTGGAGATCAAACTCTCTTCTGTCTAAGATTCCTTCTTCCCTTGTTATCTTTGTTATGGATTCCATATTCAATAATATTTTTTTTATGGTTTTGTTTTTGAATGTGTAACTAAAAACCTAATTAGGGTTAGGGATGTAGCCTTTGCAATTGTTTAATTATTGAGCATGATTTATGATTTTGGTGGTTGAATTTATTCTCTTTAATCTAATTGTTGAATCTATGCCTGATCACCATAGGTTTAATCTTAGGGATTTAGTCAAGAACTGAGAGGTGAAGCTAAATCTGAGCACTAGGAGAATGAACGTGTTAAATCTAGAGATAGAGATATCCTAGGTTGATACGATAACATTAGAATTATTAGAACTTAATGAATTTAATTAGGTTAAATTGCACATGCGAGAGGTGGTAATTCACTTAGTTAAATATATCTGTGTAGCCTGAGAGTGAGCATAGTGCCTTTAGAATAATTGTTATTTCAACCTGCAGAATAATCATGCTTAGTAATTGGGCCTTTGTTTAGGTGAAATCCCGAATCCCTAATGTTTGCGTAATTGTTAAATTCTGGTATGAATTAGATTCCTTACTTTTTCTCATTTAGATTAAATCCATTCATAATTTTCTTGTTTTGGTTTGTTGATTCTCTAGAATTGAATATTTAGCAGTTAATTAGTTAGTCTCTGTGGGACGATATTCTGGAATACTCTGGGTATAACTAGAGTAGAGTGATTTGTACGCTTGCAAATTATTGTGATCAAGAAGCTGGACTTTTTTTGGATCATTGTCGTTGATTGTTTGTTGTTTTCATTGAAATTGAGAGTGCTGACTGTTCAGGAATCAAATGAATAATGGGAGGAATTTCGAAGTGAGTAATGGTTAAGGGTCTTTTTGCTTTGGTTAGTAAGTATGGTGGTTTCACATTTGAGTTTGGGTGGTTTGCAGGGATGACTTGAATTGGTGTTTGGAGCTTAAAAGAATCTTTTTGACTGGATTTTGAGCAGTGGAAGGTCTTTTGGATTGTCTGATTGAAAACTTAAAGATCTACTACTGTGGAATCTACCTGTTGTGGTGTCTTTTTTTTTATTCTGTTTTTCTGCTTTTGCTCTGCTAGGGGGAAGCCAGGCCAGCCGGACCAGGTGAGATGAGAAATGGAAGAGATGGATTGAATAATCTAAGTCTATCGGGTCTTCGAAATTTAATAAAGTAACGGTTGGTGCAACCAGGCATATGAGGTGTGGAAGGCTGTCCCAAACCAGCCTCCACAGTAGCCATGACAACCTTAAGCTGGAATGTCAGGGGCCTCGGGCAACCTCTGACCTCTTCTTACTGTCTTGCCTTAGTTAGAAAGTTTATACCAAACATCTGTTATCTTATAGAAACTAGAATGTCACTAGAAAAAGCTAGAGTTGAAGTAAGGAATTGGGGTTTTACTAATGTTGAAGGGGTTTCTAGTGTGAGTTTAAGTGGTGGAATTCTCCTGTTATGGGTAACAATGTTAATGTGAACATCATCACCATGAATAAAATTGCTATCTTTTCTTAGGTCGAGTACCAGAAAAAAGGGATGTGGCTCACCTGTATTTATGGCTATCCTGAGCTGCAACACAGAAATACAGTGTGGGAGCAAATTAAAACAATGAGCACAACCATCAAGGATGATGAAGAATAGATCTTACTTGGAGACTACAACTAAGTTCTTAAAAGCGAAGACAAATTCTAATGAGAAACCAAGATCTGAGAGGATCTGAAAGCTTATGGCAATGCCTTCACCAAAGCAACCTGACTGAAATCCCGCCCAAAGGGTAGTATCTCACCTGGACAAACAATAGAGATGAACCCGACTTTGTATGGGAAAGAATAGAAAGAGCTTTTGCTAACCCTGCATGGATCAGAAACAACGACAAGGCTACTCTAACTAACCTACCAGTCATGTACTCTGATCATGGGCCTATGATTCTTCAAATGGATAGACCCAGAGATACCAGAAAAGGCCTTATAGATTTGAAGCCATGGGGGTAACACACCCAAAATGCCGAGAGATTATCAGCAAGACATGGAGCAATGCTTTCAAAGGGTCCCCAACATATATCTTGGTCTAGAAACTGAAGACAACAAAGCAAGACTTATGCAAGTGGAATAAAGAAGTCTTTGGAGATCTAAAAAGAAGAAGACAACAGTTAGAAAACAGACTCTTAGAGACACAAAAAGAAATGCATACAATAGAAAGCTTTAGAAAACAATTGGAGCTATTGTATGAGCAAGAGCAGATTTTCTGGATGCAAAAATCCAGGACTAATTGGATAATCCATGGTGATAGAAGCACAAAGTTCTATCACACAACCACAGCAAAAAGAAGGCTCAAAAATAGAATCACTTTTATTGAGGACGAGCAAGATAACCTCTATGAAGGAAGTGAGCAAATTGAATCAGCATTCTTAAAAACATATGAAGATCTATTCTGTACAGAAGACAGTACAAATATAAGTGAAATTTTAAGGGAGATCAATGAACTAAAAATGCCAATGCTAACTGAAGAACAACAAAATCTACTGAACAAACCTTTCTCAAATGATGAAATCAAACAAGCAGCTTTCCAACTGGGACCATGGAAAGCACCAGGGGTGGATGGTAAACCAGCCCTTTTCTACCAACAATTCGGGGACATTGTTGGAGCACTCACCACAGCGTCAAGTCTCTCTTTCCTTAATTCAAGACACATACTAAAAGAGTTAAATAAAACCCTGATAACTCTTATACCAAAGAAGACTGAACCACAGAAAGTTGGAGATTATAGACCCATAATTCTGTGCAATGTAGCCTACAAAATTATTCCTAGAACCATGCTAAATATACTGAAACCCATCATGGAAGCTATCCCACACCCTTTCAGAGTGCATTTGTGCAGTGGAGGTTAATATATGACAACATTATTGTGGGAGGGGAAATACTTACCACAATTCAGAGGAAAAAGAAAGGTAGAGGTATGCTTGGAGCCCTGAAAATTGACATGAAAGAAGCATACAACATAGTTAGTTGGAAGTTTATTAAGATAATAATGAGAAAAATGAAATTCAGTGAAAAATGGATCCAACTAATCAAGGAATGTGTGGAGACTGTTTCTTACCAATTACTCATTAATGGAGCACAAACAAGGAACATCTAACCTAAGAAGGGTCTTAGGCAGGGAGATCCTTTGTCTCCCTAACTCTTCATTATGTGCTAAAACGTTTTGTCACTAATGCTATCAAAAGCTAAAGAGCAACAACAGTTACAAGGGATCAAGATTGCACGGAATAGTCCCCCCATCTCCCACCTCTTGTTTGCAGATGACTGTTACATTTTCATGAGGGATGGAGTTAAGCCATGTAGAACAGTCAGAAATGTTCTACAAACCTTTTGTAGAATCTCAGCACAAAAAATCAACTACGAGAAATCAGAGCTTCTATTGAGCCCAAACAGTAAGCCTAACCACAATAGGTGGCTTAAAGGCATTCTAGGAGTCAATCTGATTGGAAAACCAGGAAAATACCTTGGGATTGAATTTGGGAAAATCAGATCAAAGAAGGAGTTTTTTCAGCCATTAATGGATAAAATTCAGAGTAGACTCAATGGATGGAAGACAAATACCTTATCACAAGGTGGTAGACTCACCCTCATTAACTCAACACTCTAGAGCATCCCTAACTACACTTTGTATTGCTTCAAAGCGCCAGTGGAGATCTGCAATAAAATTGACAAAATCATTAGAAGCTTCTGGTGGGGGCATAAACCTAAAGAAAGGAAACTCCATATGAGAAAACGGGATCTTATCTGCAAACCAAAATGGCAAGGAGGGCTTGGTATGAGAAAAACTTCACATATGAACAGAGCATTACTAGGCAAGCAGGCATGGAGAATCCTAAAAGAGCCAGAAGCATTATCAACCAGAATTCTCACACCAAAATACTGCAAAAAGGAAGACTTCATAGCAGTTAAACCAAGAGCAGGGGATAATTGGTTTTGGAAAAGCTTACTAGCAGGCAGAGATGTGTGTATGAAAGGCATTGACATGCAAATTTGGGATGGTAAAAATACTGTCAGCAAAGATGGAAGATTAGTCCCAAGGTCAAACCATAACACAGCTGATGGTCAACATCTACAGGTCTGCAAAATAATGTGCCCTATCAAAAACCAATGGTTGAGTTGGTTAGCTACTATCCTACTACAGCTAGAGGATCATGCAAAACTTAAGAATAGAAAGTTTTCCATCATGGAAGGGAATGGTAAAATTGTTTGGAGTTTTGACACAAAGGGCAGGTTCACAATCAAGTGAGCCTATCTGCAAATCCTTGATGAGGAAATTGACGACCCTCAAACAACCTCTCAAATTCAAGTCTGGAGGAACTTATGGAGGCTCAAAATCCCCTACAAAGTTATTATCTTCCTGTGGAAATTATGCAATAAAAGCTTGAGAACTAATTAAGGAGGAACTCTATAAGAGGGAAATTAGCCAGACAAATGAATGTACCTTTTGTCAGCAGAGCCTAGAAATGCTTGAGCACCTCTCCTGGCAATGTGACTTTGCAAGAGCAGTATGGTTTGCATCTGACCTTACAATAAGTACAGATGCTTTTATTGATGTCAATTTCATTGAATGGGTAAAGGCCTAGGTAAGGAACGAAGACACTATCACAGATAATATCAGTGATTTCAGCAGCAAATTTGCTTTCCTTGCTTGGAATATCTGGAGAGCAAGGAATGAAACCTTATTTGAGGGGAAAAAACCAAACCCAATATCAGTTGTTTACAGAAGCAGAAAACAAATTACACACAAGGTTGAAGCCTATTCGATCTACAAAGAGGAAGAGAAAATCAGAATGAGGAAGCCCATACTGCAAATGAATCAACTCATAAATATTAAAGGAACAAAGATTTTTGAGTCTATTGGAGAACTCACTGAAAATGATTGGATCCTATTCGTAGAAACGACTCGGAAAAGAGGATCTGCAGGATTTGGTAATTGCGCAATGGCTAGGAATCGGGCAGGGGATACCCACTTGGTCTGTAGAACCGTCGATGTCGAAAAGGGAATCAACGCCATGCTCCTTATTCTCAGATCCATACTTTCTAGGTTGAAGATCTACGAGAAAGGAAGACTATGGTGTCAAGAAGGCAACGGGAATTGGAGAAGAATTTTGAAAGGGAAGACGATTGTGGGATGGGAGACTTACCCAGCCATGGCGGACGTGCAGAAGCTGAGCAAAGAATTTCGTGGTATCCTTTTCTTCAGGCAAGGTCATCCTCTCGCGAAGGAAACCAAGAGACTAGCACAAGCGGTAACAGAGAAAAAACCTCTCCTTCTCTTGGCCCTAGATCTGCTTTCTTTATTTTATGTATTTGTATTTTTGTAATTTTTTCCTTTGCTTTCTGTGCAGGACGCGTTGGTGTCCGTAGTTGACTTTGGAGTTTATGAGTTTTATTAAATAATATATCTTGAACTATTTACCAAAAAAAAAAAGGAAAAAAAAAGAAAAATTCATAAGGTTAACAAAATTTCATAGGGAGGGAATTTATCAAAATTTGTGATTATTAAAATTTCCTAGGGACGTGAACAAAATTTCATTGGGAGGTTATGAAAATTTTATGGAGAGGTTACCAAAATTACATAGAGAGGATATCACCGTTTCATTCTCATAGGGAGGTTATCAAAATTTCATGGTGTGGTTATCAAAATTTTTATAACGCAGTTACCAATTTTATAGTGTTATTATCAGAATTTTATAGGGAGATTATCAAAATTTCACACTGAGATTATCACAATTTCATAGTGGTTATAAAAATTTCACAGTATGGTTATCAAATTTTCATAGGCAAATAGAGTTGTAATCAATGAATCCTTTCCCTCTAATCCTTTGCAGCAACCTGAAAAGACTTTTGATGAGAACAATGATTCTAATGAATCTCCAAACCAATCTTCCAATTCGATTAGAATTAATTTGGAAAATGACTTCTAAGTGATTAGAATTAATGTTGAAGATTGCTCAAGGTCCCAAAAATTTGAAAGTGACCAGGTTTCAGACCAAAATTATGCAACTTCTGAATCTTTGGTTAGTTCCCTAATTGATCAGACCAAAATTATGGAACTTTTTATGGTCATTTTCCTATGCTTTTTGGGTATTTTATGCTTGATTATGCCTTATATTTGGTATATTTGTGTTTATAGGTGCTAAAGTGAAGAAAAGTGCAAAATCACCAATTTTGTACCTTTTTGGAGCCTTTTTGGATGATTATTTACACAAATATTTTCCAAGGACAATTTGGATGAAGAAGGGAGCCAATATGATCGTGATTGAAGAGCTTGAAGAGTCAATTTTATCATCATAAGATTGATTTTCGAGAGTGTGAAGCAAAGGAGTAAAGTTGAATTTCAAGTCAAGAAGACATGTTAAGTGGCGTTAGAGCACATGGGGCGCGAGGCAAACCAGGTGGGGCGCCAAGCTTACCGCATGGGCGCCCAGCGCCAGTCGGGCATGCCACCCAGCCAACACATGGGCGCTAGTGACATGGGGCCTGAGGCCAACGCCCTGGGCGCACAAGCCATTGACATGGGCACCCAGGGGGAGTCGGGGCCGGCCATGCGCGTGTGCCAGACAGCCATCACGTGTCACTTCTCCTTAAAGCTTCTCCAATTGTTTCCAGATTTGGCGACCCTTCTGTATTTTGGCCATAATGTTTTATCCAGAGCTTCGATTGAGGCAAATGAGGAGCCATTGGAAAGCTAACTCCAAGATCTACAACTTTCGTGTTTTGGTCGAAGTCCAGTTTTGCCGTTTTCATGGACGAAAATGCCCATGAAGTCATCGGACAGAAACTGTTCTGGGCCTGCCTTACGGGTTTGATCAATTTGAGCCCAATTTCTCTATTTGGGTTAGCTTGAAGACTTGAACTTAAGCCCATCATTTCCTTAGGGTTTGTGTAGCTCTAAATTAACCCTAAGCCACCCTCTATAAATACCCTCTTAAGTCTAAAACCCTAGCCACATATCATAACCTATCAAGAGATCTAGAGAACAACTCTTGACCTAATTCTCTTAGGAGTGCGTCGATAGGGAGAAGGGAGGTTGCCGCCTGCCTCAACCATTGTAAGTCTCTCATGGATTGCAAGCAATCCATGAGTAGCTAAACTTTTAATACTTCTTTTTCTTAGGTGTTTTTGATCAATGAATCTTTGGTGAGACTTTTGTTCTTAATAGTTTGATTTTTCTGTTTGAATATGTTTCTTATCCCTATGCTTCATCTTATGTGTTCATATTTTGATTGATTTGGTGCGCAACATATCTTGAGATTTATGAATGCTATAGTTAGATTCAAGTAACTTGAGTCAGGCTAAAGTTGGTCCAAGTAACAATTGTAATTCTAGGAGTCCTAGGTTCAATTGGATATCAAACCTTGTTGAAATCTTTAGGCCGAGATGGAAATTGACGTAGGCAAGTTTGGTATTGATTTATCATGCATGTGGAATAAGAAAACCTAATGCTTGTTATAGGAAGGGGTGGTACCTTGATCATAACATAAGAGGTTAATTTCGTCAGTAACAAGTTAATCTGTTTAGCATGTTGGAATGAGCATCACGTCTGATTCCTATACCAATTATTCAAATGGAGTTGTTTAAGATATTAAGAGGATTACTTTGTTCCAATGAAAATTGATGTCTACGTCTTAGGCTATATATCGATTTGGAATGATTTATGATTCTTAATTGATTGCAATTTAAGTCAAATTAATGTTTAGTGTCTATGATCCATGATTCAATTGATCAAATTACTTACCTAAAGGAGAAGAAGTATGTTTTTATCCCTTGATTTTCTCTTTAATTATTTTCTAGTTATTTAACTTAGATTTATTTAAATTGTTTTCTAGTTTAATTTGATAATTCAAAAATCCATTAAAAAATTCCTTTTTGGTGAGGTTTTCTTTTGTAAGATTTACCTTTAATTTGCTCATACCTTCCCTGTGAATTCGACCCCTACTTGCCCTAGCTATTTGTTATTGGTTTGTGGGGATTTATCTTGTGATTTGTTCAATGACCGATCACTAATCCCATTATTCCATCAAGTGTTGATATCGTGACTTGTCGTGATCCTATGAAATTTCAGTTTCCTTTTTGTTTGAAGGTGGCACCTACTTTTAAATGGACTCTTGTTAATTCTTTCTTTTCTCGTGGTGTACTTTATGAGTCTCATAATGTGAACCTAACCATTTAACGGTGGAGAATATTGGTTGTTCTCCTTGTAGTGATGGTGAGTTATCAGATGATCTTAATGCTATTCTTGACTAAGATCAAGATTATTATTTAGTCAGTTCAGATGGCTATGGAACTCCAGGTAGTCCTTATTTTAGTGTTCATTCACGCAACACTGATGAAATCAACATGATCCTTGAAGAGGAAGGTAACTATAGAGAAATCTCTGTTGAATTTGGTAATGTGGATAATGTTTTAGATTCTGGCGAGTGTTGTGATGGTTATATGACTTTGCCTGAAGGTGTTTGTGAGAGTTTGGATGTTATTATTGATGATGATGAGAGCTTGAAGGTTGTTATAATGGTCTTCTTTCCACTAGTCGGGGCACTGAATCTGCTATTGATGTCTCGGACTCAATAAGGAATTCTATCGATGAATATGTTGATGCTTTGGAGTCTATTGTTGGTCATACATTGAAAAAACCAAGACGAAGAAAAAAGCATAAAAACCATTATTGGAGTAGGAAAAAAATTCATACAAAAGTTGCTCGTTCGATGGTTGTATATAATGGTCCACCTGAAATTAATGAGATTGATAACCATATTTCAGATGATGACATTGCTCATCAGAATAATGTACTGAGAAATGAAGCTTGTAAGGTGCTTGAGGTTGGCAAATTGTTGTGTTTATCATTTGTTGATGAAGATGAGGTGATTATTGACAAATTAGTCGAATTAGAGGGTAAGGATGGATAAAAGAGATTTGCATTCATTGTTTTTCTCTATTTCTCATATGGTTTGGGTGTTTCTGTTGCCTTTTCTCATATTGGCTTTGTTGTGTTGTCTTCTGTTTTTGTGCTTCCTTAGAGAATTAATTTGGAGTTGATGGATTTGAGAAAGCTGAAGATTCAAGAAAGGTAGGGGTAATTATTTACCTTGTTTGAGCAGTGTAGTTACGATTATGTTACGTATATTTGTAAGCGGTTGCGAATTGTTGCTTGTTTTGTTTTTCTTTTAGGTGCCTTTACTTTTGTTTTTGTTGTTTTGAGGGTAATGGTTAGGTTGGTAGCTGAACATTGTTGGATGTAGTTTCCTTTTATCTGTTTGTACTCTCTCTGTCGGCAATAACCGAATTACACTGACCAAGGAAATCGGTTAGTGTTTGTTAAATTAATGAATTTGATAAATTTTTAGCTTTACTTTCCTAAATTACCCTTACATCTTTCATCATTTATTTCTATTCAACCCCATTTTCCTCACCCCACAAGCATTTAAGACTATAAAAGGTGGAGTCTTAAATGAGGGTAATTTAGTAAATAAAATAATTTATGTAAAAAAGTGATATATAAAAAGGATCAAAGAAAACCAACAGATATAAAGGGATGGAATGAGTAGTATTGTAAAAGTTGTAAAAAAAAATTTGTCCCATGAGGACACCCCAGTGGTTAAACCTTGGGACTTCATGTGGGAGGTCATGGTTTCGAATCCTGGAATGAGCGAGATGAGATTAAGGTAAAGGAGAGTGTTACCTTCTATTGTGTAACTCATTTAAATATCATGTTCATGAGTAGAAAAAAAAAAGTTGTTTAAAATTTTAAGAATCAACTAACTTTTTTAATATTTGTGATACGATTAAATTGGATAGATATGATCAGACGGAGGAAATACGTAATTTTCTTGGGACTTGGGTTCTTTTGGACTTACTAGTTTTCACCTTCACGTGCGTTGCACGTGGCACAACATGTTTGAAAAAAATATAATTTAAAATATTCGAAAATAATAAGAAATTACCAATATTCAGTTAAAATACATTCAAATTAAATTAGAATTTAAAGATTAGTATGTAATCAAAATACATTAAAACAAAATAATGAAAAATATATTACATTTGTATTCGTAAATATTTGACCATCCTCACACTGACCTACATAAGACATATTAGACATTTAAAATCAAGTATTAATAAATTGTGGTATCCAAAATTATTTATTTAATGTAACGAATTTTGTTTTTTTAAGTAACAAATTATCTTTACGAAAGTAGAAATTCCTTATATAAAATTGTTTATACCTCAATTTACAATTGAGGGTAAATTGGTCTTCACATAAATATTATGGAGATGTGTGGTCAAGATGTAATTAATTAAATAAGGGCCGAATTAATTAATAAATATTAAATAATAATTATTTTTCAGAATAATTATTATTAATTATTCCTTGAGTACTGCCCCTAACTAAGGGAAGTGGTGTGATAGGTCACAAAGAAGCAGTTTCCTTTAATACTGTTGTCAGCTAGGGAGGCAGACAGTAAAAAGGAAGTTGTATGCCATCTGACCATGCAGATGGAAAACATAAATGGACTTAAAAGTACAAGTCGTTCCCTATACCCAGGGAAGGCCGCCCTGCTTTTAGGAAGCTGCCTCCTCATCCCTTGCATTGAATGAGACATGGAGCAAGAGTTTGTCAATAAGTGAAACACTCACTGAACCAAGGGAGGTGTGGGATTTTATCTCTCACATCCCTCATACATGATCACTCTAACATAGTGGTCAGGCCGCCCAGCTAGTTGCTCCCTCCCGAGAGGCAAATTTGCATTTTGTTCAATTAAGGACAAAAAGGCGAAATCAATGAAATTGATCTAGATAGGGGGTGCGGCTTCAACAAGGGGGCATACCCTGATGATCCTTGTGTAATGTAGATCATCTTGGCAAAATTTTATCTCAATCGGACCTAAGATTAAAAACTTATGCACGTTTTTCAGTTAAGGACAATTTGGGGTGTGAAGCCAAGTTCACCATGAAGGAGAGCTCAGTTTTACTTAGAATTTTTCCCATAGTCTTATGAGGATAATATAAGCCTACTGGTGAAATTCAGGCTTAATCCGAGCTCGTTTGCAACTTTTGCACTCTTTTCAGTTAAGGACAAGTGGCTTTGTCACCCTGGTTTAGCCATTTTTCTGAATTGAAAGATATTTTTATGATTTGATGAGCTAAATATGGCTAAGTAAAGATAATTTCTTGGCCTTGATGATAAAATTCCAAGTCCTATGTCAGAAGGCCACTTCTCAACCAAGTCAGGTGATTTCAGTCCATCGGAAGCAGTAGAAGGCATACTGAAGTGACAGGCAAAAGGAAGAATTGTCCATCACCCATACTAGAGGGAAATTTCCGCCACCCATACCAGATGGATGACGCTCTGGCAAGCCTCTCCTCCCTCATCTCACCTGTTGGAAACAATCAGAAGAAGAAGGAAGCTTCACTGCACCTTTCTAGAGTTGCCATCAGACCAGTCAGGAGGAAATCGCCTTCCTCAGCAAGTCAAGCCCATCAAATTCAAGGCCCATGCCGCCCCCTACATAAAGGGATCAATCCAGAGCTTCAGACAGATATCACTCATCTCACAAACTTGCTTCGCGCAAAAAACCAATCTTCGTGCTTATTTTCTATCAGGGTCCGTGCCTTTTTCTCTTGTTCATCACAAGTTCTTACTCGTTCTTCATATTTTCCTTGTTTCATTCTTGTCTGCGGACAAAAGAACACTCCTGTAGTCTTGTTTCTCTTTTCAATCTTGTCTCTGGACGTTAAAACACTGTACTCTCGTTTCTCTCTCAGCAATAACAATCAGTTGTTATTTTTCAATTAATCTCAATCAACAAAAGCTCTTGAAGTGCAAATTTAGGAAGTCTTGTTCTTGTGGATGCAATTAATATATTTTAATCTTCTTGTATTATTCAATAATTAATATATATGAATTATATACAATCAATTTGAATTTGATTAAATTTAATTTTCTTAACATATCTTATTTTTTGATTAAATGATCGTACTTTTAGTCTATTACATAAAATCTTGACCATTAGTATAAAACTTTTAATAAATCTAAGGGTAAAAGATAAAACCAAAATCTTAAATTAAATTTAATCAAATCCAAATTTATGTAATGTAATAATAGACTAAAAGTACGGTCATTTAATCAAAAAAATAAGATATGTTAAGAAAATTAAATTTAATCAAATATATACTACATATTATTTGAATAAACATATGGAAATTACTAAAAATCCCTACCCCGGATTAATGAGAAACGTGAGAACTAATTTTTTTCGTCTTTTCCCACTTGCCGATTACTTAAATGTCCTAACTTTTGATTCTTGAGGTGATTAAATAATTAGACTTTTTGGTCATTTCTCAATTGACTTTAATAGAGTAGTGGAATTACTAAAAGATCCGTACCTCGAATTAATGATGAGCTGGGTGAAATTACTAAAAGATCCCTACCCAGAATTAATGATGAGCTGGAGAAGTAATCTTTTTCGTCTTTACCTACCTCGCAGATTACTTAAAGTCCTAACTTTTTATTCTTGAGGGGATTAAATATCTAAACTTTTTGGTCATTTCTCAATTGACAAATGACTCAAAAAGTTTCATGTCAATTCTACAAGTGCTGCATTTATTGACTTTGGTTTTTTCTTTCCCGTCGATTATTTTTACAAAAATCTGTATCTTAAAAAAGGAAATAGAACAATCCCAATAAACACGTCAAAGCACTGTCTCCATTCAAAAAGTTATCCGATAGAGAAGTCCCCATAGTCTAAACTTAAAGTTTAAACTTAAATGTCATAACTTTTGATTCTAGAGGGGATTAAATAACTATACTTTTTTGACATTTCTCAATTGACTTTAATATAGTAGTGGAATTACTAAAAGGTCCCTACCAAGACTTGGTTTTGGAGTTAGAGAACTTATTTTTTTCCGTCTTTTCCTACTTGGCAGATTACTTAAATGTCAAAACTTTTGATTCTTGAGGGGATTAAATAAGTAATCTTTTTGGTCATTTCTCAATGGACTTGAATAGAGTAGTGGAATTAATAAAAGATCACTATCAAGGATTGATGATGAGTTAGAGAACTTATCTTTTTCGTCTTTACCTATTTCGCAGATTACTTAAATGTCCTAACTTTTGATTTTTGAGGGAATTAAATAACTAAACTTTTTGGTCATTTCTCAATTGACAAATGACTCAAAAAGTCACATGTCATATTCATTAATTTCCTTCTTTCCCCTTACCTTTTGGTAATTACAAGATTTCTTGAATCAGATTTAGTTAATTGCACCCTCCCATTTGTCAATTCCACAAGTGCTGTATATATTGACTTTTTTTTTCCGTCGATTATTTTTTGAAAAATCTGTATCTTAAAAAAGGAAATAAAACAGTCCCAATAAACACGTCAAAGCACTGTCTCCATTTTAAATCTACGGCGAAAATCTTTTAATATATGCATGGCGATTCTAAAAAAAAAACGCTCGTAGCGCCAGCGCGGGCCAATCAACTTGTTCAAATTAATTGTATATAATTCATATATATTAATTATTGAATAATATAAGAAGATTAAAATATATTAATTGCATAATGGCAGTTTATAAATTTGTTTGACAAATAAGGGTATAATGGGCGATTCAAAAGTTTTACAGGTGAACGTACTTTTTAATATAGTATAGATATAGATTCTGAGGGAAAGCATCCGACTCTCTTCTCTAAAACATTCAGTCCCTGCTAATTAATCCAATGTCACGGTTTAGAACGCTTTGTTATCAAATCGTGCAATTTGCTATTCATAAAATTATATATATATATATATATATATACTACATATTATTTTTGTCCGCTATGGAATTTACTCACAAGCCCTTTCAACTTTTAACCTGGAACAATCTTATCGCCCCATTTTGGTCTTTTCTCAAATGGCTTATTACTTTAAAATCTTTCTAATCTTAACCCTTTTTCTCAAAATACATTGTCTTTTATGTAATTTTAGAATCTAACTTCAATTAATAGTGTTCCCACCATTTTAAATGCATGATTAATGGTGTTTCCACCTTTTTAAATTCCATATATGCTAATCTATTGACTATTGGGTTTTGTGAAGATTCTGTAATATTTTTATATGTTGCTCAAGTCTTTTTCCTTCTTCAGCCCATTTTTCCAGTCCATATTCGTTGGATCCGTTTACGGTTTGCACACAAATATTCATTTTACTTTTAGTACGATCCCTATGATGTATTCTTTGATAATTGAGTGTATTGGGTTATTAGAGTAAATTACATTTTCTGAAATTATTAACATACTAAGTGCTCTTTTTATAGACCCTGTTAATTGTTTTTTCAAGACGGTGCTTGCTGAAAGCTCCTTTCGACTTTTCACCTGGGACAACCTTTTCGTCCCATTTGGTCTTTTTATCATTTGCTAATTACTTAATAATCCTTATGTTCTATATGGTTTGTTTTGGATTGTGAAAGTAAATTTCAGTTGTGTTGACTATTTTTTAGATGATTAACTATGTTCACACACATTAGTTTGTTTTAATGGACCGTATTAAGTGTCAAGGACAAATGATCCTTTCTACACTTGCCTATCTTTTTGGGTTTTTTTTTTTTCAATTAGAAGAGTTATAGTTGTTTTGCTAAAGACCCATTTTTATTCTATACTCATCTAACTCCATTAATAGTGTGAAAAATATCAACATGTATTGAACTGTTTAGAATGAATGCAAGTACTTTTTCTTTTGGCACAAAAATGCAAAGCACTTTTAAACATATTCTATTTCACTTTAAAAAACAAGAAAATGACTGAATAGATTTATAATGTCTCGTATCTTACTTTCTGTAATTGATTATCAAACAGACGCATCAAATAAATAAAAATATCTCACATAAAAATATGCCTGTAGCGCAAGCGCAGGCTATCCCTCTTGTTTAACATTAATGGAGAGCAATTTGCTATTCAAAAAATTTTATTTAACATTAATGGAGAGGATGACAAATTTAATTTTGGGAATAGTAAAACCTTTTTTTTGGGTACATAAGAAGCCGACAAAGTCAGCTAAGTTCTATGAACAGCGGCGCCAATAGCGTCCTGTTCTAACAGCGGCAGTAAGACTATGGGTGGTTCCATAAGCATCAAACATCCATGAGAAGAGTCTTGACCCATATTGGCTAAAAAATCCGCACAACGATTACCCTCACGGTAGACGTGTTTAATCTCTAGGATCCAATCACCTCGAATCAAAGCCATGGCCTCTTGGACCAAAATTGAATTCTGATGAGTAGTTGCAATACCTTGTGTCAAGAAATTCACCACTACACTCGCATCCAGCTGAACAACTACGTTCACCAAACCAAGTGCTTTAGCAATTCGTAAGCCTTCTCGGATACCCCAAAGCTCTGCCGACAGACTATCTGTAATGCCAAGCTTCATAGTAAAGCCACGAATCCAAATATCGTTTGTGTCTCTAATCAGTCCTCCTGTTGAAGCTTGTCCAATATCCTGCTTTACCGCCTCGTCGGTGTTTAGCACATAACACCCTGCCGTAAGTTTTGGCCATACAACCCATGTAGATGGACGCTAGTTTTGAACACCCTGCTTAGCATATGTTGTTGCAATCTCCTTGGCAAATTTACAGGCACAATGCCACACATTACCAGCTGTTTCAAATTTATTATGAATAACTAACAGATTTCTTCTCTTCCAAATACACCAAAGAATCACCACAAATTGTAAGGCCCAATGAACCGAACCAAGAATCTTATTGTCTTTAGAGCAATTACCTTTTAACCAATCCGTTAGGGACTAATTGTAGAAATTATTTGGAGGGCCGGCAAGAGCAAAGCAGCAACTCCAAATTTCCTTAGCCGAAACACAGTCCCAGAATAGGTGAATTGCCGTCTCATTTTCGATTTGGCAGCGCGGGCATAAGGCACTAACACCTACCTGCCTTCTCGCTCTATTGACATTTGTATTCAATTTATCTTGATAGAAAAGCCAAAGAAAAAATCGCATACGCTCCGTACCTTGACAACGCCAAAGCCAATGGATATCCGGTAATTGTTGAGCCTGAATATGTTCATTTTGCAGCAACCAAAAAGCAGACTTAGCCGAGAAAACTCCTGAACTTTCGCCACTCCAAATCATTGTGTCTGGTCAGTGCTCTACGAAGGGTAGAGGTATGGCTAGAATCTGCTGCAAACAAGTTAGTGGCAAAACATGTTGAATAGGAGATAGATCCCGCTGGCCATCCGGAGTGATAAGACGATCAACCTTCCAAAGTACCATATTCGAAATGTCACCAGTAGCAAGCACTTCCAAGGGACCATCACCCACCCACCAATCTTTCCAAAGGTTCACCAGAGATCCATTACCTATCAACCAGCTTTGCCCTTTTCTAAGCAAGGGACGACAATGCAGCAATCCACGCCAAGTGGAAGAAGAACCTGCTTGTCGAACTACCTCATGGAAGGAAGAATTTGTAAGATATTTCTTTCGAAGAACATCACAAGCCATAGACTCCTTGTTAGTATCCAGCGCGCAACCCAATTTAGCCAATAGTGCCAAATTAGCCTCCCTAGCTTGTCGGATTCCCAAACCACCAAATCTCCTCGGCAAACACACTTTCTCCCAGTGAACTAAATGGTTGTAAGAATAATTTTCTGTACATCCCCAGAGAAAATTTCGAGCCAATCGATCCAAATGAGCACATGTAGCAGCTGGTAAAAGAGAAGTCTGCATAGTATATACCGGAATTGCATTTATAACAGACTGAAATAAAATCCTTCTACCTGCTCTAAAAAGAACATTTTTCTTCCAACTACTCAAACGATTGTGAACTTTGTCAATTATTCGCAAATAATGATCCCGAGAAGCTCGCTTATGAATGATAAGAACTCCTAAATAGATACCCAAGTCATCAGTCAGGGGAATACCACATGAGGAACTCAGCAAAAGCATAGTCTGTCGGGGCGTGTTGGGTGAGACAAACAGCTTTGACTTAGACAAATTCATCACCAACCCCGAGCCATTAGCAAAACTCGTCAGGACCTCCTGATAATCTCAACTTGGTTCTGAGTTGCCTGGGCAAATAACATAAGATCATCAGCGAAAAACAAGTGAGAAATAGTAGGGCCATTACGAGAAACCTTAACAAGCTTCCAAATTTTACGATGAACTCTGGCTTGGATCAAATGGGACAATTTTTCCATACACAAGATGAACAAATACGGGAGAGAGGTCTCCTTGACGAAGACCTCGCTTCACCGTAAAATAAGGCTGAGCTTCGCCATTCCATATCACAGAAAGCTGATTAGAAGAAACACAAAACATAATCAAGTTAATCAACTGAGTTGGAAAATTAAAATCTTGCAAAACCTCCCGCAAGAAAACCCAGCTGACACTATCATAGGCCTTGTGCAAATCAATTTTTAAGATCATACCACCTAAATTGCCATTTCTCTTTATCAAAGAATGGACAACTTCTTGGGTGATGACAATATTATCGCCTGTACCACGACCCGGAAGAAAGCTATTTTGAAAAGGGCCAACCAACTTCTGCAGCAAAGGTCGAATACGATTCACCAAGCTTTCGAAAGAATTTTATAAATGGAATTCAAGAGTGTAATAGGCCGAAATTCCGCCATAGAACAACAGACTTTAGTTTTCGGGATCAAAGTCACATGTGCTCGTGGAATATCTACTAGAAAAGACCCCTCTGAAAGTGTCTGATTCATAAAGATAAGCACCTTATCTTTAATCACCTCCCATGCCCTTTCTAAAAATAACGGTTGTATACCATCATGTCATGGTGCCTTAAGACCCTACATGGAGAAAAGAGCAGCACGGGCTTCCTCAAAGCTAAACGGCACAACCAAAGCTTCTTTATCAGGGAGATTTAATAATGGCTGCCAGCGAAACAAGGGCTCCTGCAACAATTGAACATCTTTATCATCAAAGAAAGCTTTATAGAAATTTACTATATGTTGTTTAAGCAAATCTTGCTCATCCACCCATTCCCCATCAATCTTAAGTCTCATAATTTTATCTTTATTGTGGCACACCAAGGTAGAGAGATGATAAAAACATTTATTTCTATCACCATCTCTAATCCAATGCGTTCGAGATTTTTGATACCACAAAAGCTCTTCTTGGTATAACGTCTCCTGATATTCCTTTAACAGATCTTTCTCTAATTGCTATAGATAAGAAGAAGTTTCAAAGGCTTCAGAGCTCTGAAGACCAGCTAGCCTTGCCACCAAAACTCTTTTACATTTAAAAATACTACCAAAGGTTTCTGCATTCCAAGCCTGCAATTTATCTTTAGTAGCCGCAATGGAACCTGCTAAATCATTACCAAGATTCCAGGCATCTCGAAAAACCGTATCAAAATCACCATGAGTAATCCCAGCCGCTTGGAAATGGAAAGGTTTTCCTTCACTAGGTGGCGCATAAATAATATCAGTATCAAAAACAATCGGGTGATGGTCAGAGTGAACACATGGAAGATTAAGCACCTTCCCATCTCCAAATTGTTCAAGCGCCAAGCCATTAACCAATGCACGATCAAGACGTTCCCGTAAGGTTACCCGACCATGCACCATCTTCTTCCAAGTAAATTTGCAACCGGAAGCTCCAAAATCAGAAAGTCCACACTCTTCCCACCGTTCAACAAACTTATGTGCTGCACTAAAACGGAAGTCAGCCCCCCCCCCCC
>AWWV01010732.1:0-10933 GCA_001974805.1 Corchorus capsularis
TCTATGTAAGAAGGAAATTTATTTCTTTTTAAATTTGAAAACCTTGACACTATAGATTGGGTACTTCAATCTGGTCCATGGCATATGCAAAATAATTTATTGATATTGAGAAAATGGTAGCGATGCCTTTCTACTCTACAGGTACCAGAAACCATTTTCCCCGTGTGGGTAAAGCTACATGGAGTCCCACTTGAATTGTTCACAAATACTGGGTTGAGTTACATTGCTAGTGCAATTGGAGTACCTCTTTACATGGACAAAAGCACTGCTGAATGTGAGCGACTTTCCTATGCTAAAGTATGCATTGAAGTTGATGTAGGAACTCATATCCCATCTGAAATTTCAGTCAAGCTCCCATCAGGTTCAATCATCAAAGTTGGAGTTGAGATCCCTTGGATGCCAGCCAGGTGTACAAAATGCAAATCCTTCAGTCATTATGAGAAGCTTTGCCCTGGAAAAGGTAAACAAGTTATGCAACAATGGCTGCCTAAAGTCTCTGAACAAGTGGACAGGAGAAATGCTCTAAAACCACAGATATACCCTCTTCTTCACATTCGAATGAGGAATCTATTTGCACAATTTTTGCCATTCCTGAGGCAGAAGCAGGAAGTTCTCTATCTACCGTTCAAGAGAAGCATCAAACACA
The DNA here is from genome assembly GCA_001974805.1 of Corchorus capsularis. Classification (NCBI taxonomy): domain Eukaryota; kingdom Viridiplantae; phylum Streptophyta; class Magnoliopsida; order Malvales; family Malvaceae; genus Corchorus; species Corchorus capsularis. The sequence continues at coordinate 647 of AWWV01010732.1, forward strand.
TGAGAAGCATCAAGACATGAATAAGAATTGTGATGATCTTACACCAGTATTACCTGTCCAATCTAAACCAAAAAACCCAAATTCTAATCATACATCTGGGAAGGATACTAAGCTAGAGAATACTAGTAGCGCAGGAAACCGGTTCTCCATCCTAGAAACTGTAATTGCCGAGGAAATAACCTATCACAATCTTGAGTTGAGGAAGGAAACTGTTAGTCCCAAGAAAGCTAGAGCAGCATCTGCTGGTGCTACACATGCTATTCAGCAAGCCCTCCCTAGAAAAAAAGAATACAACAAAGTCCAAAGGGCAAACACAAGTTAGTAGTAGATCTACTATGGAAGGTAACCTACCTGCACCTTCTTAATGAATATTCTAGTATGGAATGTTAGAGGACTGAATAAGCTTCAAAAACAAAAGCATGTTGTTAGTAGATTAAATTTACTTAAAATTGATATTGCTTGTTTGTTGGAAACTAGAGTCAGGAAAGAAAATATGCATCATATTTTAGACTCTTCTTTTCGTGGTTGGAATTTAGTTCATAATTATGATTTTGCTCATAATGGAAGAATCTGGATATTGAGTAGAAATCTTGATGTTGGGAACACATTCATATGCACAGATCAGTCCATTAAAATTACTTTTGCTCATGAAGGGAAACCTTTGACTTCTCTTCAATATATGGTTTAAATAGGGGAATTGAAAGGAGAAATTTGTGGAAACATATCAGCACATTAAGTAGCCAATTTTTTACATCTCCATGGATTCTAGCCGGTGACTATAACATCTATAAGTCCTGTAATGAAAGCTCAGATTTTATAGATGGAATGAGTTCCACTTCTGATATGAAAGATTTCCAAGAATTTCTTGTGCATAACTCTTTGTTTGATCATGCTTATGCAGGTACCTTTTTTACTTGGTGGAACAAAAACCCAATAAACCCTCTGGCTAGGAAGCTTGATAGAGTTCTCATAGATGATGTTTGGTTAGATCATTTTCCTAATTCTTATGTTGAGTTTCTTGCTCCTGAATGCTCTGAACACGCACCAGCTTTGATAAATCTATATAAGGCTCTGTTTTCTTCCCCCAAGCCTTTCAAATTCTTCAATTTCTGGACACAACATGAAGATTATTTGAAGATTGTCAAGGAATCTTGGACAGAACCCATATCAGGGAATCCCATGTTTGTTTTGCATTCTAAATTGAAGCGACTCAAAGTATGCTTGAAAAAGCTTAACCGGAAGCACTATAGTCATATATCAGCTAGAGTTCATGATAAGAAGCAGGAACTGATAGTTGTTCAGAAAGATTTGCTCAGTCCTAAAATCAATCAAGAATTGATTGAAAAAGAAAAACATATTGTGGCAGAGCTAAACAACTTAATGTTAGCTGAGGAAAAGTTCTTCAAACAAAAGTCAAGGATCAACTAGCTTAAAGTTGGAGATCAAAACACGGGTTTCTTTCACAAAGTGAAGTCTAAGTAGTCTAGAGGAACTATCAAACTTCTGATTGGGTCAAATGATGAAAGGTTGGAGACTAATTCAGAAATTTTAAATGAAGCGCTTGATTACTTCAAATCACGGCTCGGTAGCCCTTTATCAGGAATTCTTGACTTTCCTGTGGAGGCTTTAAAAAAGCTTTTGCCTTCTATCTCTGATCTAGACTATCATAAGCTGCTGGAACCAGTTACAGATGAGGAGATAAGGTCAGTTATGTTCTCTATAAATAGTGACAAATCACTAGGCCCTGATGGTTTCACATCACACTTTTATAAAACTGCTTGGTCTATTGTTGCTAATGATGTTGCACAAGCTATTCAGTACTTCTTTAACTCTGGTTCTATGCATAGAACTTTAAACTCTATTGTAATAGCCCTTGTTCCCAAAGTCCCAAATCCCACAAAGATGACATAATTTAGACCGATTGCTTGTTTTAATGTGATTTATAAATGCATTACAAAGATATTAGCTAATCGGCTCAAGGAATGCTTGCCTTCTATCATTAGTAAGAACCAGTCAGCTTTTATAGAAGGTAGAAGTATGCTAAAAAATGTTCTTCTTGCTCAAGAAATAGTTTCAGGCTATCATAGAAAGCATAACTCCCCTCGTTATGCCTTAAAGATAGACTTAAGAAAAGATTTTGACTCTCTAAATTAGAATTTCATCATAAAAGTGTTTCATGCTATTGGCTTACCTACAAAATTTGTTGACTGGATTTCAGCATCTATCACCTCACCTATGTTTTCAGTAGCTGTAAATGGCAGTCTAGTTGGCTATTTTCCAAGTGCTAAAGGTGTAAGGCAAGGGACCCACTCTCTCCTTACCTTTTCGTAATGTGCATGAAAGTTTTATCACAATTACTGATAAGGGCAGGTGCCAAAGGTGTGTTCAAATACCACCCGAAATGTCACCGGATTGGTCTGATATATCTAGCCTTTGCCGATGACTTGCTTATCTTCTCTCATCTAGCCTTTGCTGAAATGTCACAGGATTGGTTTGACACATCTATTTCAACTACTTCCTCAAACCCATTTCACTCTTATTTGTAAGCTTACTTGGAATGCAACAATTTACTTTACATGGCGTGAAAGGAATGATAGATTGTTTGGAAAGCCAGAAAATAGCCCATCTCAGATTTTACTGAAGATAGCAGCCATAGTACAAATGAGATTGCATAGCTTGGAAAATATTGCTGAAGATCATGTTAATCTCCAACTTTGTAAAGATTGGGGATTTTTGTGCAGACATTTTTAGTTAGGATTTCAAATTTTGTTTGATAAATTTTAACTTGTACAAATGAGGATGTAAATATTGTACAGCCCAAGCTTTTGTATACCGTTGCAGTGTTTTAACATTGCTCTTTGATGAATGAAGATAACATTTCATCAAAATATATATATATATATCATATATATATATATATATATATTTAAAACAATGTCCTCTACAGGTATGGTAACTCTTTAAATGTTGAGGGCTCCAAATCTCGACAAGTGTAATGCCCATCTAATTGACACGTGTCTCTAAATAATTCTAATATTCACTATATTGATTAAAAAAAACATTTGATATATTTTAGGAAATAACCCTAATTTCTATTGCAAATTTCTAAGATTTTAATTCTGATATACTTACTATTGAAAATCTTGAATTCAAGTTGGAGAACAATAACCGTGTAAATTGATTTATTTATGTTAATGTTATTATTTACTTGCCAATAGAAATCTTGAATTCAAGTTGGACAATGACCGTGTAAATTGATTTATGTTAATGGCTATGATTTACTTGCCAATAACCTATAACAATCAAGGCCTTTAATGATGCATGATTTAATGCCAATAACCGTGTAAGAAGTTTCTAGGAAATTTCCTAGAGTTTTTTACTAAACTCTAGCAGTCTAAAAACTTCTTTCTCAAAATATTATAGATTTAAACTTATTTCCCCAATTATAACAATTTTTGTCACTTAAGCATACATGTCATATTTTCATTTTTTTTTCTTTTCTAAATTATAAATAAACAAATAAAGAAAGAGGCAAACGTTGTCTGTCTAATGTTAATTGATGGCACTGCCAAAAAAAATGTTAATTGACGGAAATTGTTTGAAGAAAAAAAAATCCCTCATTTAACCTAATTCAGTTTGAAAAGAAATTTTTTCCCAAATGAGATTTGTGTTTTTTCTCGTGTGTTGACCATTGGAACCCCATTTGGCTTTGATCAATGACTAGTAAAAGGAAAACAAGACAAAGCAATAAGGAGGGGACGATGAAGATAACAATAACATTTTTAATTAATCTTTGGCTTTTGGCCATCGAATTCTCCTTTGCAAGATTGAAATCCTTTTTGGCATAGCAGCCTCCTAGGTATTTACAGACTTCTCTACGTTTCTTTTATGGAACAATCATGGTTGCAAAGTCAGATGTAAAGGCGAAGAGAGCTCTTCTGTAATTTTTCTAGCAGCAGTAAAGAGCAGAGAGGAGAGCTTAATTAAAAGTGTTATATAGTTGGGTGATTATATGATACACCGGCGGTGTAAATTTTGGACTCCACAAGCGGCTTATGGAGTTGACACATGTCCATTTTTTTAATTAATTAAGTTTTAAATATTTCAATCTAGTCCCTAAGGGACACATGGCACCCTTAAAGACCCGCTTGTGTAGTTTTCTAAACTCCACCGCCGGTGTATTGTATAATTTGCCTATATAGTTTGTTGAAGTGGAATGAATCCCACATTGCTAAGGAAATACAAAGGCCATTGGTTTATATAGGCTTAAGTGCTTTAAAGATTATCTTTGGATGACTTGTAGGCTAGTGGATAATTTAGGTCATTTGGGCTTGGTTTGTCTACTAATGGGCCTAGATCAATAGACTAATTTTATTGGTCTTAGAAAAAAATTTTAAGTCTTAATTTTTTATTTTTTCCTTAAGGATTTCGGTTATACCTATTTGAATAGGTATAAACTACCGAAAACTGTCTTTTATCTGATAGATACCTTTTAATTAGGAGACAGTTACCAGAGGTTGTGTTGTTTCACGTTTTATAAATAGGAACGTGATTTTCCCCTGATTATGTCATCAATTCTTCTACTTCTTCCTTGGATGTTCTTAAGTGGCTTAGTTGTATCCCAAATACAACTTGTTTGATCTCTCAAGCAATATTGTATTTGAGAAAGCGTGGCGCCTCTAAGTCTTGTTTTCTCTTCAATTTCAGAAAATTTCTAACAAAAAGTCCCCAAATCAGAACCAAAACAGTTTATGTGAAATAACATACGTTAACAGTGTGTGTTTTGGGTTAACTTTGTTTTATTATATATTTATTTATTTAGAAAAGAAAAAAATATGATGACATGTAGATCTAGTTGGCAAGAATTGATATAATTTGGGAAATAAGTTTAAACCTATCATAAATTGGGAAATAAGTTTTTAAACTATTATAGTTTGGTAAAAAGCTCAAATTTCCTATCACAAATCCTATATTTTGAAAATCAATTATATGTAATTAATGAAAAATTATAATAATTATGTTTTATTCTTTTATATTACCATAAATCATTCTTAAATTACGTTTAAATTTTAACTATAAGTACTCAACTTCACTAATATAAATAGGCATGTTTTGAGGAGTATTGAGTTTGTACTTTGATGTGTTTATTCCAACTTTTGATTCGCTCTTGCAGTCTTACTTCTCTTCTCTTCTTTAATTATTTTCTTGGTATTTGCTCTTGCTTCTCTTCTATTGTTTTAGGTATTTGTTTCCCTTTTAAAGTTGTTTTTGGTTTTTTTTTTAGATAATTATAGTATAATAACATAAGCTTACTTTATTCAAAAATAAATAATCTTTGTTTCGTTTAGAAAATTATAACATGACGAACTCTTTTTTTTCTTTTTTAGGAAATGTAATGTATTGTTCATTTTCAAATAAGTTTTCTTTAAAATACTTTTATTTAAATATATATATATATATATATATTTACAAACTATATTGATTTTGCTTGAACGAGTTCTCTCTCTCTCTTATATCATCCATTGTCAGTAGAGTTTAACAGATTTTAATGCGGGGTTAAAGGGTTGACATGTATCTTTTTAGGGTATATTTTCAATATTTAATACACTATTAATTAAGTAATAAAGTGTATGTGTTAGTTTTTCAGTTCATTTGTAGTATAAAAACTCTACTGACGATGTATCAAATAATTGTCAAGAAAATGGTGTATGTATTACTTTTTTAACCTACGTGTACAATATAAAAATTCCACTGACATTGTATTAAATAATTATTCATTAAAAGAAACAATAATTTTTTTCTACATATTATAAAGATTTTATAAAATAAATATTTAGTAATATTTTTCAATAAATTACTAAAAGTTTTAACATAGTATGGGTAAAATAAAGATTTACTAATACTTTTTTCGTCTAATTTTGCAACATAACTAAACTTTCATTACAAAATAATGTTCATTCCTTTCAAGTTTGATGCTAACTAAAATTAAAATATTATGTGACTAATGAATTATTCATAAATAAATTATAATTTTAAATATTTACTCTAAAATTTGAATAAATCCCAGTGCAACGCACGGGTTCTAACCTAGTATATATATATATATATAGTAGTCTATATGTGCTTTGACCTTTAAAAAAGTTTTAAAATAAGCATTAGTCATAATTTTTTGTACCTTATCGAAGAAAATTAAAACTTTCCTGTTTAGGAATATTCCGTGAATGCAATTTTGGATTACTAATTGCTACTTTTAGCTTCCTTTCACCCTATATCTTGTTGCATGAAATTGCTTATTTTTTTGCCATTCTTAACAAAGTGAACAAGATGAATTGATAATGAATTTGGTAATTTTTTTTGGTTTCATTCATATATGTAATTAAGGCATGTCGGCAACGTAGAGCTGTATATTCAATAGCATATGATAGTTTTTAGCTGATTCTTGATTTGCAAGCACACACATTCTTGGTAGCATCTTAGTTTTAAAGCTAGCTAAGCACAGACAAGAGCATCAATTACAAACTATCGTTTAAGCAATATTTAGAAATCCATAATTTTCTAGATACGAAAAGATTATTTACTTTTTATTCTTTTGTCAATGATGTAACCTCTTCTTCGTTGAAATCATGTACGTGTTAGAAACCTACCAATACAAGGAATTGAAATTACAATTTCCCTTTTTTTTTTAATCTAACCTTTAATTTATGCTATTCTTGAATCCAACTTTCTTATTCTTTTAGTTCAAGGACAATGGGTTAATTCAATTAATCAAATACTATCTATTAGTTAATAATAATGACACTCGTCCTCAAGGTTTAGCCATGTTCATCCACCTCCTTTGAAAGTTGAATTTCCATGGTATAAGATTCGAATCTCAACTCTTGCATTCTCGTTCACTCATAACTCTCGAATTTCCAAAAAAAAAAAAAGAAAGAAAGAAAAAGAAAACTCATTATATATGTTTTTCCAATGTATTAATTGATTAATTGATTAATGTTGTGATTAAACTAGCCTAAAACAATAAACAAGAACAAGAAGATTTTACGTGGTTCGATCAATTTGATCTACGTCCACGGGCAGAGAGAAATTCTTATTAATTTGGGAGAAAAACGATATATCAAGAATACAAGATATAGACCCCTTATAAAAACATAGGGTATTTAGTTCTATTCGAACTAGGAGAACTAATCCATACCGCGGGTGGCTTCGCCCCCCGCACCCCTACGCCTATTCTGCATCTTCCCCGCATGAGGTCAATGCTGCGTCTTCGGCCCGATCCCTCCGCTTCCATCACAGACCTCTAGGAAAAATCCACAAAATTCGTAGCTCCAGAAATTTCGGGTCGGGTCACAATTCAGGCCGGGTTAACAAGAATTCCAGGCACAAATAACAATTAAGTTAAGCTATATTATTCTAACTAATAATACACATAGACACATTCGGTATTAGACCATTATTTTTCGAGAAAAAAAATAATTAAAGATTTCATCAACAACTTCAATTGATTAAAAATATGCTAATTGCCCAATATTTATCATAAGAGGGTGATTAGAGAATAATCTATATGCTACTGTCAATTTTTAATTGGCTTCTATTAGAACACATGAAGAAAAATCTGCCACAACAAACAAATGAGATATTAATAATTAGGGATTCCATCCATCTACTCCAAAAATTATGGTCTTGTCGTTTAGATTAAGACTTAACTAAGTTCTCTTAATTAACTTATTAGAGTTTAATCATATATAATATCTTCTGATAAGAAATATATTATTATTTATTTCAAAACTATATAAATAATCGTACATGATGATGATATAATTAATTTTATACTATATGTACTATTTTATTATTTTGCTATTCTTTTCTAAGCAAACTAATTAATTACATTAATTTGTTTTGGTTGTAATAACTATTTTATTCTATAGCCAACGCTTATGATATGATGTTTTCTTTCACATCCAGACAAGTTATTTTTCACGTGTGAATCAAGATCCTCCCAATCCCATGGTCCCCAAAATTATTTCTCATTCCTAAATATTATTATTTCTCCTCAATTATTTCTCCATATTATCATGAACTGTCCTCAATACATATATATACCTAGTTTAGTTTTTCCTCCATCTCCATGAATCGGAAATTATTCTCAACCATCTGATCATTAGATTGTATCATATAAAATTGTGTGGATGGTAAAAGTAGAAGTGACAAATAGACGGAATTTTTGAGTAATTAATTAATTCGGATTTTCATTTTTTTTTAAACGCCGCAGTCTATTCTAAGATTATTCCAACTGATAAGTTATTTTGAATTCAGGTTCCATAGACAAAATTAGGTCTAGATAAGTTCAATCGAACCACTTGATCAATAAAACAATGAAGGGATACTTTAGTATGTGAGCCTTAATTTTGACTAAGTGAGAGGAGGGGGGAGCAAAGAGATTAGGAGTGGTGAAGATGTAGAGAAAATCAATTTCTTGGCAATTTTACTATAAAAAACGATGAAAAACAGACAAAATAAAAGGGGGGCCAAAAATTTGTTAGCAATTTGTAGAATGTGGATTTGATTGGGTGTGTCGCGCTGGCTGCGTATTTTCCAAGATATAGGTAGATAAAAGTTTTGCATTTATTTCGTCTTACGTGTATCTGTCGGTCAGGGGAAGGGCCTCCAATCATTGAAGTTTTCATTCATTCATTCATCATTTAAGTTAAGAAGCGATGTGATTTTTCCAAACTTTGAACCATTGGTGATATTTGATGAGAATCAGCTTAATCCCTTCGTTGATTGATTGATTGAATCGGGATTTTTCTTCTTTTCTTTTTGGCTCAAAGTTGAAACATGAATTATATATATGTTAAGTCCATGTGTATCACGTATGATATAAAGTTCTATTATCTAATCAACAAGTGGTTGGTTCAAGTGGTCAGATACTTGTTCCCCTTAAACAAAGTCTCGACTTCAAGTCTTATGAATGGAGAAAATCATTGTTGGAAAAGTTTTACCCCACAGTGTAAACAAAAAAAAAGTCTAATATCTAAATCTCTTATATTAATTTTAATATATTTCTAGTCTCCTTACTTCGATTTAGAAGTAAAAAACGATGGCAAACTCATGGTTGAGACTGAGAGATTATGATTATTAGAATCCGTTATTATGATATAATATAAATTGAAAAATATAAAATTATGATGTACATTTTATAGACAAAAATAATACAAACAACCAGGCCTAAATCCTTATGTATATTCACCTTTAACATTCCATTCCTTTACCTTTAAAACCATGCTTTTGTCACACCAATTATACCATTTGAATCCCAAAAAGATTTTCTGGTACTAATCCTTCAGTATTCGGTGAATTCACTGAGTCTCGATTCAATGGCGGATTCAGAAACATTTGTCAGGGTGGGCACAATGTCTTCTATATTGTTAGGATTTTGACTCAAATCCGAAATAGATTTGGATTGGGATTTTTTTAGACCTATTGCTTGGTGGAAAAAAAAAGACTTGGTAAACAGGAATCCTAGTAGGAAAGAGATTCTTGGAGGCTAAGTTTATGCTAGTATAAATAGAGAGTTTCTCTATGGGATTTTGTATGCTTTGAGAAAAGATGTAGTCTAAGGGTTAGATTTGGTGGAGGCACCCCATAGGACAAAAGGATGGTCCTCATGGGTGTGTGTGATTATTTGGTTTGGTTGATGTGATTGTTAGTTTGTAGAGACCGAGCGAGAGTGCTCAAATAGAGACCGAACGAGAATGCTTAAGATTGTTTTGGGTTTGGTTTAGGATTGATTATTAGATTGGGTTGAGAGATTGACCGAGAGTTATTGATAATTATGTGTTGATGTAATTTTCTATAACTAGTGGAAATCTCTTCTCCTCTGTGGACGTTGGCAAATTCAGTGCCGAACCACGTAAATTCTTTTGTCTTGCGTGGATGATTTATTATTTTAGTTGCTTCCGCTTGCATGATTAATTTGCTAGATTATAGTTTGGGATATCCGGGTTACAACATATATATACATAGATTTAAAAAAATAACTATGGTTTATGGACATTTTGATGATTTAATCAATTAAGGGTGGGCACTAATGAGTAATTTAGGGTGGGCACCATAAAAATTACATACAAAATAGGAAGAAATTTGGAAGTTGAGGGTGGGCAAGTGCCCACCCAAATTTATACATGAACCCGCCCCTGTCTTGACTACTCCGCAGTCAAGCCATGCGTCGAACTCCATATGGGGTAAGCTCTCTAAACACTTGATTTTGCTATTCATAAGACTTGAATC
>AWWV01010733.1:0-25041 GCA_001974805.1 Corchorus capsularis
ACACTATTTTTTATGATTCCATTATGAAATTTTGATAACCTTCCTATGAAATTTTAATAATGATACTATGGAATTTCAAGAACCTTTTTATAATTTTTTTTAACCTTCTTATTAAATTTTGTTCACCTCCCTAAGGAATTTTGAAGACCTCAATATGGAATTTTGATAACTTTCCAATGAAATTTTGATAACCAACACTATGAGATGTTGATAACCTCCATATGATATATTGATAACCACGTTATGAAAATTTAAAAACCTCCATATGAATTGTTAGTAATCACACTTCGAAATTTTGATAATCACACTATGAAATTGTGATAACCTCGCTATGAAATTTTGATAAATCTTCCTATAAAAATTTGATAAACCTCCGTGTGATTTTCTTATAACATCATTATGAAATTTTGTTAATCTCCCTATGAAATTTTGTTCTACATACTATGAAATTTTAATAACCCTCTTATCAAATTTTGAAAACTAAACTATGAAATTTTTATATCCTCCCTGAAATTTTGATATCCTCCATAATAAAAGTTTAATAACCTTCCTAATTTGGTAACCATACTATGAAATTTTGATAACCTCCCCAGAAATACCACTATGAAATTTTTGTAATCACATTTTGAAAATTTGATAACCTCTGCATAAAATTTTGTTGACCCCTCTATGAAATTTTGATAATCACATTATGTAATTTTGATAACCTCACTTTGAAATTTTGATAACAACACTATGAAATTTTGATAATCTTCCTATAAATTTTGATAATCTGATCTCTACGAGATTTCGATAATCACTTTATGAGATTTGATAACTTTCTATCAAATTTTGTACTCCTTATGAAATTGAGACTTTTTTAACCTTCATATGAAATTTTGATAATCACACTATAAAATTTTGACAACCTCCCCATGAAATATTAGTAACCTCCTAATGAAATTTTGTTAACCACACTATGAAATTCTTATAACCTCGCTATGACATTTTCATAATCTCTTTGATAAGCTTCTATAAAATTGTGATAATAAACCACCCTATGAAATTTCAATAACCAACCTAAGAAATTTTAATAACCTGATCCTATGAAATTTTGGTAACCACACCATGAAATTTTGATAACTTCCATATGAAATTTTGGTAACCACACTATGGAATTTTGATAACCTCTTCATGAAATTATAATAACCATCTTATGAAATTTTGATAAATACATAGAGACAAGAAAATCAAAATTATAATATCAACTACTCTTTTAACTCAACAATTTCCAATTGAACAAAGTGAATACGACAAAACATTATATAACGAAGAGATGGAGCTTCACTAACAATAGTATTGTACGTGTTAGTGTTAGTTTAATCTTTTTATTGACATTTAAAAATAGAAATTAAAAGTAAAATATTAAATTCAAAAAATAATAGTAAAGGAGATTTACATGTTCATTAACTAAAATAAATTTGACAAATTTATAATTCTGTCTAAATTGAAATTTTTAATTAATTTTTAAATAATAAAATTATACTAAATTTTAATAATGGAAAATTTAGAAATATATTTGGAAAAAGGGTGCAATTGGAAAAAATAAAGTTTCCCATTATTCGTAGAAATTTGCATGTTCATCAATGAAAATTAATTTTACAAAACTTACAATTCAGTCTAAATTGAAATTTTATAATTAATTTTTAAATAATAAATTTTAATGATGTCAATTTAGAAATATAGAAAAAGGGTAAAATTGGAAAACATAAAGTTTTCCATTATTCGTACTTTTATATATAGTATAGATAGCTTTGGAGAAACTATTGATTTTGTCTCATTTTAGCCCATTAGACTTGTTTGAGTCTATGAAGTCCAAATTGGCAAACCAGATGATTTGAAGTCTAAATCTGATATTGTTAAATCCAATTCGTTAATATGGAAGCCCAAAGAAGGAGTCCAAGTCCAATCAGCTTTTATGATGCAATAATGATTCAGCCATGATGCAGCATTGTTAAATCCTATTGAAAGGAGAACTTCACAAGAGCAGTTTTGGAAGAAAATTCATAACTTTTGATTCAGAGCTCAGAAAAATATAAATGAGGTACCGTTAGAAAAAGGATTCCGAGATAGGGGTGATCAAAAATTGGTTGACCCGAGAAACAGACTTGACCCGAACCGAAATTATTTCAAATGGGTAGGTTGAATCGGTTTGTCGGTTTTATCGGTTGGAGAAGTCGATTTTAATGGTTTTACGGGTCGGTTGTCGATATGAAATCGGGAACCGAAACCGACCCGAGAAACCGAAGGTGCAAAACGACGTCGTTTTGCACATAGGGTTTAGTTATATTATATATTTTTATTTTAATTATATATATTATTTATATCCAAAAATCATTTTTATTTTAATATGTAAAATATTTTATTAAATAAGAATATATATATATATATATGTAAATAAGAATATATATACATGTAAGAATTTTATTTTAATATATAATATATATTATTAATATGTAATATATATATATGTATGTATAATATATTCAAACTGAAAACCGATCCGAAACCGACCCAAAACCGATTGGTTTCCGTTTTGACGATTTCCCATTTAGTCGGTTGTCGGTTGATATGTTATAACTTCGGTTTTTGTTGAAACCGACCCGACTGACCCGATTGACCCAAAAACCGACCCGATGATCACCCCTTTTCCGAGATCTACAACTTTTTATGTTTATGTCAAGACCTAATTCTGTCGTTTCGGTGGATGATTTTGCCCTTGTAATTTCTGGACAAAATGGATCTTCTCATAAACCGACTTGGAGAATATTTTGGACGAAAATTCAGATGTTAAAGATGATGTGGGGCATCCCTATTGGCCATGTTGGATCCTAATTAATGAGGAGAATATAAATTTATATTATTTTAATAGCAAAATAATTTAATTATTATTTAATAATGGCAATTTAGAAATATATTTGAAAAAATATGGTACAATAGGAAAATGTAAAGTTTCCCCTTATTCGTACTTTTATATATAGTATAGATATAAATAGTTATAAAGTCATGGCCTAATAAGATATAGGATCTGAATATTCAAACTAATTACCCACCAAAACAGATCAAAAAAAAGACCATATAGGAATGAGAAATTGGATCATCCAAAGCAAAGACTCATTGCACATTTGTTTCAGATTATGTTTATACCATAATTTACATTTTGGGCAAAATGGTAAATGCACATATTGGTACAAGATCAAGGGCTGAGATTTACTCCCAAAAGTCCTATGGATTGTTGGATTTAATCCACCATAGGCCAAAGTCAACTAAGAAAAACATTGACTTTTGACTTTAAAACCTTAATTTCTCATAATTTAATCAAATAAATTATGGAAATTAAGAAAATTAAGTGATTTTTACTTGGAGAAATATTTGGGCCGTCCCATGTACTATACAAATTGGGTTAGGCCGGCCCATGCTTCTAAAACTGGATTCAAGCCCTCCCGGATTAAACTTTTCAAAAATTTTCAATTAAGGACAAAGGGATTAGGGCTTAGAATTTGAGAAGGAAGATGAAGGAATTTAGGGTAACATCCTTTATTAAAGTTGTTCAGAATATCATGGAGAACACTCTGTCAAAATTTCAGCTCATTCCAAGCTCGGAGGAAAACTTGCATTTTTTACAATTAAAGACAGAATCCAATCCCGGGACCATTTGAGCATGGCGATTTCACCATTAGCTTTGAAACTTGAATTACATGAGTTATATAAGCTATATGGAAGAATCAGGCCATATTTGCCACTTTTCGTAACTTTTACTCAATTTTCAATTAAGGCCATTATGGTTGATTAAGCTCGGTTTAAGCCATTTCCTTAATCCGATTTTGATGAAACTGAAATATGAGCTTAGTGGCATTATGTTGAGCATAATTTAATATTCAAGTGATGAAGAATCAAAGTTCGCAGCATTCGGAAGTGATTTCTGCACCATACTGCTTCGCTGCACTTGGCTTTTTACCCCTTTTCGCTGCACCGAGCTTTGGAACCTTCTTAACTTCGAAATTTTCATAATTAAATGTGATAATTATCACATTTAAATGGTCAAACGTGCTGATTATGTGGCTGATTGGGTTGGTTAGGATTTCCCTGATTTAAGGGATTTTAATCAGAATTTGAAATCAGAGGATCAAGATGAATTAGGAGGGAATCAATCTCAGCCGTTGGATCATCCTAACCCTAGCAAGCCGCCCCCCTATATAAGGAGGCAGCCTCCAACGTTTTGAAGGACAACAACTCTTCAACACAACAACCATTCATCTCCTCTAAGGAAAAAACTCAGACTCCAGGTCTAAAACAACTCTTCTCAGAGAAAAATCAACAACCAAGCTCCGCGCTTTCAATCTTTTCAAGCCCCTGTGCTTTCAAATCTCTCTTGTGAATCAAGTTCTCACTTGATAATTTTATTTTATTTAATCTTGTCAACCTTACTTCTACAAGTTTTCCTCTTGTATTTACATGTTTGTTGAAATCAAATCACAACTCTTTGTCACCTCTCGCAATTGAATCAAGAAAATAACTTTTTCCACAGCATTTCTTATGTTTTCTAAGTCTGGAATCAATTATTTAAACACTCTTGTGTGACTTTGATTTAGGATCTTCAAATCGTTTAGTTTATTTTATGTAGTTGCACTTCAAGCAATCATTTAATTTTCTCTGCACTCTTTATCTCATTTTTACAACAAAAATGAATTTTTGTTTTCCTCACTTCCTTTTATCAATTTATGGTCAAAATTGATTGGTATGGTCAAAATTGATTGGCATGCTCGGTACCATTTCTCCAAGATCTCCAAAGAGATTTTTTGGCGCGAACAGATTATCTAAGCCCAAATAGGACATTGGAGACAAAGGCAAAAAGCAAAATCAAATACATCGATTGGAAACAAAGACAAAAGGTAAAATTAAATAGGACGTTGGAAACAAAAAGTCAAATTGACTTTCTTATAGTTTAATATACGTATTATATAATCTAATAATTAATAATGGAATAATTAAAATATTATTTAATAATGGCAATTTAGAAATATGTTTTAAAAAAATGGATACAATTGGAAATATATTTTTTAAAAAGGGTACAATTGGAAATATATTTTAAAAATAAGGGTACAATCGGAAAACATAAAGTTTCCCCTTATTTGTACTTTTATATATAGTATAGATGTATGTGTGTGTGTGAACTTTAACAAATTTATTCCTTTGTGATATGATATGAGATGTAATACCTACATTTAAACTCTAACACGAATTGACATAAATGAATTGAACAAGGATGGCAATCACCCATCATCACAATATCCTAATTCACAATATATTCTAACTAGATTTTTGGCTCACGTTTCACTGCGGGGTCGAAAATTTTATGAAGTGATATTTGTGAATCTTTGTTAATCGAACATCTGGAAAAAAAAAATAATATGAAATTAAATAGATTGTCAATCGAAATCACAAAAGTATTTTTTAGAACTGAAACATGAAAATTAGCTTTTGAGTCTTTAATGAAAAGTTGTATATCATAAAATTACCTTTTAATAAACACCTGAATTGCTTTAATTGGACAAATAGAACAAAGAAAATAAAAAAGAAATGAAGCGTTAAATCGAATAAGATAGAATTTGTAAATGACTAAGTAGCATAAAATAGAAAAGTATGAGAGTCATTTGATAACTAATTCAAATAAGAAAATATTTCTTAATGAATATCTTGAAACATAAAAATTCTCTTTTAAACCCTTCATGAAACTCGTAGATCAAATTAACTTTCAGGTTCTTCATGAAAGTCGTAGATCATACAGTAACCTTTTAACCGACACTTGAATAACTTTAATCGGAAATGTGGATCGAAAATTATATGATATTAAATAGACCACCAATCGAAACGACCAAATTTAGGAAGCATTTTTTTGAATTAAAACATAAAAATTTGCTTTTGAGTCCTTCATGAAAGTTGTAGATCATGAAATTACCTTTTAATAGACACATGAATCAACTTAATCGGACAAATAGAACAAAGAATAAAAAAATAAATCTTAAACGTTAGATTAAGATAGAATTTCTAAAGGACTAAGTAGTATAAAGTAGAAAAATATGAGGGTCATTTGATAAATAATTCAAATAAGAAAATGTTTGTTAATGGAGATCTCGAAGCATAAAAATTCCCTTTTGAACCCTTCATGAAATTCGCAGATCAAATTTAGCTTTCTGATCCTTCATGAAAGTCGTAAATCATGCAATAACCTTTTAACTAACACTTCAATAACTTCAATCGGACATGTGGACAAAAAATTATACGAAATTAAATTGACCGGCAATCAAAACCACAAAATTTCGGAAGCATTTTTTAGAATCAAAACATTAAAATTGGCTTTTGAATTCTTCATGAAAATTGTAGATCATGAAATTACCTTTTAATAGACACTTGAATCACCTTAATCAGACAAATAGAGAAAAAAAATACAAAAATAAAAGTCAACGCGTTAACTTGTCCAACCTATAATTATAAAGGACTAAATAACATAAAGAATAAAACTATGAGGATCATTAGATAAATAATCCAACAAAAAATATTAGTTTATGGAGAATGGGACCCACAAATAGTAACTTTTTCACAAAGTTCCTAAAATACCCTTAATCATCAATCCAAATAACGAAAAACCAAACATGAAAATACCAAAATACCCCACCTCATTTATTCTTTGAATCATGAGAAGTTAAGGTTGGATTGGTTTTTAGCTAATTATACTTCCTCCTATTGTTGTTTCTTATAATGTGTGGGATTCGTTACTTTATAAATTCTACAAATATAGATCATTCACATTTTGTAATAAAATTAAGGGATTTAGAGACATAAATTATTATAAACTGGTTTGCATTAATTAAAAATAGGCTGAAATCTCATATTAGGGCCTGAACTTTCGAGAAACTTTCAATTTAGGGTTTGACCTTAAAAGTTGTTTAAAGGTCTCACCTTTTAGATTTGGGTCAATTAAGGGTCCCACCTTTTCAACTTTAGGTCAATTAAGGTTAGCAAATGACCTTATTGATCCAAAATGGAAAGCTGAGACCCTTAAATGACCTTTTTGAAGGTCAGACCCCTAATTCAGAATTTCCTGAAAGTTCAGGCGCTATATTGAGATTTTAACCTTAAAAATATCTATCAAAGACCTTACAACATAATTTATATATAATTTATCATATTGAGTACTTGACAAATTTTGTTTGATCAAATTCTGTTCTGCCTCAAAATTCTCATTTCTAGGGTTTATGATTTAAAGTTTATAGGGTAATTAACCACTAACCTAGCATTCAATAAATAAATATGTATGTGCATAACATAAATTTTTATGCATATGTTATTACCCATGCATCGAATGACTCTTCTTTATGTTTGTTCGAGAATTCTTACCTTTCTGATTCGAGACCAAAGATAGATGGTATGGGATTTTGTTGTCAGACAGTTTATGCAACCTTAGGGGTATTATGCATACTTTATTCCCTATTTGACCAGGAATAATGCTTACTTCAGCCAATTCATCATCAGCTACACCTTCCTTCCCTCATCATATAAGATCTTTGACTCTTTGATTGATCCTCTAATAGCTGCTTACTATTATATGAGCTCTTCCCACTCTAATGACCATATGGACATAATCAGAAAAAAGTTATAGTGAGATCACTTAATAAACATATACACCTATTATTTATGGACCTGCAACCGAGCATTCTACCTTTTTCAAAATGGATACTATAAGTTAAAAGAGAGAGCTACCCATTTGATTGCATTCTGTTTGAAGTAGAGCTGTCGGCAGTTAGCAACTTCCATAGATAGATATATGTAGAAAGATTCATTCTTTGCATCTGGTCCAAAAACCTCACAACCCTTCGCAGGTTAATTAGGGGTCAATCTCGTTCGGTAAGATAAAATTTGACAATGAAAAGAGAGTGCTTGATTGGAACAATTGTTAACAAAGTCTGTAATCAGATAAATATCGCCTTGTTAACCAATTTGCTCCCTGAACTATTCTAAAAGGGACACCCCCCCCCCCCCCCCAACCACACTTTTTTTGGTCCACTTTTCACCCCTTAACTCTGAAAACGGGACAAATCCCCTCCACCCTCCCAGTTATCGTAACAGTCGTTAGTCACGTCTAACGATTCCATTAAATCAATTGATGTGGCTTTTTTCGCTGAAGTGGATTTTCCACGTCGAACCAAAACATCATGTCTAATCACCCAATTATAATCATAATTACATTCATAGTCTATCATTTTTCAAGCAAATAATCAGAACTCAAAACCGGTTTTTGCAAATTATCATCTTAAGAAAACCATACATTTTCGCATGAATACGCTAGAACTTTCTTTTCTTTCTACTTTGATCAATACATTAGTCCAAGATTCTCCAGTTCGATAAGCCTTTCTTGCTCTAAAATATCTGATCCCTTGTCATTTTTAAACTTCTCAAAATCAACTGAGGGGTTTTTTTTTTCGCTCGACAACTTCTCCATTATTTACTAATTAGATTTAGGGTTTTAACCCAACATATAGCATTTTTTATAGGCAATGTAAATTTGGTGAGTCCATTTTATGTCTGACATATAAAAATCCACATCAGCTGAAAAAGCCACAGCTGATTAAACGGAGCCGTTAATCACGTGACTAACGGCTGTTATAGTAGAGGAAATTTGTCATGTTTTCAGAGTTAGAGGGGAAAAGTAAACCGAAAAAAATATAAGGGGAAAGTGTCCCTTTTAAAATAGTTTAGGAAGCAAATTGGGTAATAAGCCGATAAATAACTACCCCTCTCTTTCTCAATCTTTAAAGGCTTTAAGTTAAGAATTGTTTGATGATTAAGTTCTATGTGGATTGAGGTTTTGATAGGTACAATAGTTAGGTCTAGAAGGGAGGATATATAGTGAGACAATGTAGAATTTCAAGAGAGAACCTCGTATTTGCTAAAATGAGCTCACTACTATTTATATACACAATTATCCAATGCAAACGTATTAATTTAACAGGTATATTAAATATTTGTGAGCTCATGGATAATTCCGTGTCCACCCTTCTTTTAATATATATATCCGTCACTAATTGTTATTGATTTATTGTTCAGAAATTACTCCACCCGTCCTATATTATCTGTTCATTTTGATCATATCAGAAATATTAAGAAAGTTGGTTGGAACATAAAATTTTATAAAACTTTTAACATACATGATATTACTCTCAACTTTACTTAAAATGTGTTTCTTTTTCCACATTTAATAATGGTAAAAATTAAGTTAAAAGTTTTTTGATTATATAAATGAGACAGATAACTTGGGACAAAAAAAATTTTCAAAAAGAGACAAATAATATGAGACGGAAGAGGAAGTACAAAATAAATTAAATTTCTATAGCGTTAACGGGGGTTTATATATTTTGTAACCAATTAAATTTAACCATAAATTTTAGAGAGAGGGAGGGGGAGGGCATCACTCGAATCTACATTTAAATTTTAAGGACTATACCAGGGAAACGATATCTAGAAAATTTACCCCTTCAATATGCTTTTTTATTTTTTATAAAATTTTGGTGATCATGGGTAATTAGGCTCTTCTAGAATCATGTTACCTTCTAACTAAACATAATTAATCATCTTTCGATGCTAATATATTATGGGCACCAGTTAGAAGGTATAATTAAATTAAAGATCAATTAATTAAATATTAGAAGCTTCCTCTTTTTAATTACACCATGAGTTCAAAAGGACTAATTAAAAACGTAAATCATTTCTTTTATAAGCATTTTTAGTCAATTGTTAGCTTGAGGATTTCCTTCTTTTTGTCGTTATTCGTGAATCGTGATGATGCTTACCAAATATGGGCAGTACAAAAAAGGTTAGGGAGATTAAACCGACAGAAATTACGTAAACATTTATTTTGATTAATAGTAACTAGAATTTCCCGACCACGCTTCGCGAGCGGCTGTTTTTTTTTTATAAATTCTTTTAAGAAAATTTCAGTTAAGAAATGAAATTTTGTTGTGAAATGATAACAAAACAAACAAAGAGAATAGAGAGACAATAGAATATGGAGAATAAGAAAATATGAAAAATGGCAGAAATTGTTCTTATTCATCCTATTCCATAACAAAGTAAGTGGTATATTTATAGGTACATAAATACATCACCATAAATATAAGAGGATGAACTTAGTACATAGGTATATGTGTATGAATGAACCAAGTTATTAATCTTATCCATGCTTTAATTTTAGATTCATGGACATCCACAACATACATGTATATTCATAACAAATTTATAATTATTTGATTAATTTATTTTATATAGGAAAAGGGGATGAATGTCTTTTGATTTTTCCAAACTAAATGAATAAAAATATAATAAACAAAACATTAGAAAATTAACTATTGACACTTATCAAAAAAAACCTAATGCCTTGTGGCACTCAATGAAAGTTTTGCTTATAAAATTAATAGTAGGTTTAATTATTATTATACTATTTATTTTACAAATCTAATTGTAATAAAGTTTTCTTTTTTTTTTTATCTAGAAAGAGTTCAGGAGTAAAATAGTTAGTCACACTTATTAGTGTGTCTTCGAGTTTACATAGATTGAAAACAGTTCATCTTAGTTTTGATATGATTTTGCTTTTAGATCTACGGGTTAATCAGGGGGTCGAATCACTCATCTTTGTGTCGCTTTTGAAAGTTTTCTGTTGATTAAATTACACAGAAACGAAAGCGAAGAGGTGTCGCACGTGCTAGACACTTTATGAAGAAGGTTTGAGACTCCAAAACATTAAGATGGCTCGGATCTTGAAGCGAGATCAAGATCTAAACGTAAATGATGAATACTTTTTTCAATCTATTGTAATTTCTAGTTGCTATTTTGTAATTTCATTTATATAAATGAAAATTACAATATTTTTCTTTCAAAAAAAATTATATCTTTAATATGAGAGGAAAGTTTTAGTTTATGTTAGAATTTTTTTTTTTTTTGAGAAAGAAATTGATTCTATTATATAACATCCGGGTTACAAACATCAGGAAGCAAAGACCTGTACCGCACACAAGTAACAATTTTTGTAAAAGCAAATCTTGCTAACCTATGAGCACAAACGTTAGCTTCTCTCTTAACATGAACAAACGAAATATTATCAAAGAAACTAACTAAATCCCGAATCTCACTAATTAAACATGCACCCTCCCAATTACAACTATCCTGACTATTAATGGTCATAATAGCTACAAGGCAATCACTCTCAATAATACAATTCTTTATGCCCTCCTCAACAGCCCATGTAACACCCATTTTTATAGCTAAAACCTCAGCATAAAATGAGTCTAGAACAAATTGCTGGAATATTGTTTTAAAACACATTATCTCTCCATTTGAACTCCTCATAACTGCTGCAAAACCAGCAGCTTTCACCTCACTCTCATACGCAGCATCTATATTTATCTTGACCATTCCTGCAGGTGGTGCTTTCCAACGGACTGTCGTGCGATCATCCACATGCATCCCTATCAACTTATCATCCTTGAAAATCTGATGTACATGATAATTAATACGCATAGAAATAGCTTGAGGAGCTCCACATACAACTTCATGGACACATCTATTTCTATTGAACCAAATTAACCAGCAGGTAAAAAGGACCCGATCAATTGACCCTAGTTGCAAAGCTTTTCGAAAAATTGACTGCCACATATCCTCCCTGCCAGCCCAGGTCCTGAAACAAATAAGAATCCATGGACACTGCAACTCCCACACAGCTTGGGACAAAGGACAATGACAAAATATATGCTCCAAAGTTTCCCTTTCAACTCCACAAACCGCACATTCAGCATCCAAATCCATACCTCGTAGTTGAAGAATTGCTCTAGCTGGAAGAATGCCCTTAATTAATCTCCAAATAAAAAACTGAACTTTAGGATACACCTTTGACTTCCAAATAATATTCCATAAAAGAGATCGATCCAAAATTGGAGAATCATTACGTCCAAGCACATTTCGAGCCACAAAATAGCCAGAACGAACAGAAAATCTCCCCATAGAATCCAAGTTCCACATCAGAACATCATTGTCATCATGAATCGGGATATGTAAGCCTCGAATTATGCAGCAATCATCATATTCAAAAACCTCCTGCAATTTGTCCAATTTCCATGTTTTACTTTGATAATCAATAAACTCGGCAACTCTCGTATCCGGCAATGGAGTCATTGGATTCTTTAACCTCGGCTTAAACACTGGACCCTTATTTATCCATTTATCATGATAAGCTCTCACAGAAGCTCCATTTCCAATCCTCCATCGACATCCCTCATCAAGGATAGACCTTCCGGCCATCAAACTTCTCCACAGAAATGAAGAATTTCTTCCTAAAGAAGCCCGCATCAGACAAGAATTTCTAAAATACTTAGCCCTCAACACCTTATAGCACAACGAATCTTGACTCTGCATTAGACGCCAACATTGTTTGGCTAATAATGATAAGTTAAAAGCCTCAAAATCTCTAAATCCCAAACCCCCATCTAACTTAGAAACACATAATTTGTCCCAGCTACACCAATGAATTTTCCTTCGATCCCTATTCTCACCCCACCAAAAGCTGGCTATAATCATATTCAATTCATGGAGAAAGGATTTTGGAAATCGAAAACAACTCATTAGGTAAAGAGGTATGGCTTGAGCTACTGCCTTAATCAACACTGATTTACCTGCGATCGAAAGTAGTTTCCCCTTCCAACTTCTAACACGATTCCATAACCTATCCTTAATGAATTGAAACTCCCGTCTCCTTGATTTCCCAATCATAATTGGCAAACCCAAATACTTATCACTCTCCAAAATTCTTCCAACACCTAAATGCTGCATAATATTATCTCGTAAATCCTCAGTAGTATTACTACTAAAGATCAAAGCAGATTTATCAATGTTTATTTGTTGTCCTGATGCTAACTCAAACTCCTGAAGCAAGCCTTTCACCGCATCACATTCCTCTAAACTCGCTCTAAGAAATAGCAAACTATCATCAGCAAAAAACAAATGTGAAACTTTTGGAGCATAGCTATTAACCGCAACACCTTCAATCACACCTTTTAAACTAGCATCCTGAAGAATAGCAGAAAAGCCTTCCATACATAACAAAAAGAGATAGGGACTTAACGGATCTCCTTGCCAAATACCCCTTGTAGGCACTATACATTCACTTTGCTGCCCATTAATAAGCACCGAATAAGTTACTGTCCTGACACAAAACATAATATTTGAAATCCACCGATCAGGAAACCCCATCTTCCTCATTATTCTTTCCAAAAAAATCCACTCCACCTTGTCATAGGCCTTGCTTAGATCCAATTTCAAAGCCATATGCTTCTTACGACCCGAAGTCTTATTCTTCATAAAATGAATCGTTTCAAAAGCCACCATAGCACTGTCAAAGATCATTCTATTTGGAACAAAAGCACTTTGACTTTGACTAATTAAATCAGGCAAAACAACTCGCATTCTGTTTGACAAAGCTTTCGAGATAATTTTAAACACTACGTTACATAGACTTATAGGTCTATAATCTTTAGCCATTGCAGGAGAATCTATTTTCGGAATAAGAACAATGCAAGTATCATTAATACTAGGAGGTGGAATACCTTCATTCAGAAAAGGCAAAGCCATTGCTATAACATCCTCGCCAACGATTCCCCAAAATTTTTGAAAAATTTTAGGAGACATTCCATCCAGACCTGGAGACTTGTTTGGCTGCATATCGAAAGCAGCTTGTCTAATTTCCTCGGCTGTAAAATCCTTATTCAAGTGTCTCTGCATATCTGAAGACACCACATTAAAAACCTTACTAATCGTAAAGTCGACATCTGCCTCCACCGGGTTCGATGATGAGAAAACATCTCGAAAATACCCCACGAACTCACTTTCAATTTCTGGATACTTTGTTCTCCAATTCCCTTCTCGATCCCTTACACCTGAAATTAGATTTCGATTTCGCCGAGCTGAAGCTAGAGAGTGAAAGTATCTTGTGTTCCTATCACCATCCCGTAACCAAAAGGCTTTCGACCGCTGCTTCCACATTTGCTCCTCAAGGTTGTATAACACATTAAGCTCTTCTTGGCATTGTATCAAAGCTTCTGCATTTGCACCCATTTGTGCCTCATTTAATTTCTCATCAAACTCTCTTTTCTTCATAGCAATTGAATGTCTCACGTTACCAAAAACCTCTCGATCCCAAACTGTTAATTTCCTAGCACAATTATCAATTTGCCGAACAATACCTGCTCCACTTGATTCCGCCCATGCCGCTTGTACAATAGCAGAGACTCCACCATGCAGACACCACATATTTTCAAAACAAAATCTCCGACTCTTTCCACTTACCACATCCAACTGTTGACTCACACAAGCCATAATCGGTATATGATCAGAGATACAAGAAGGAATATGCTTCTCAAAACTATGAGTAAAAAGCTCCAACCAAGAATGTGAGACTAAACACCGATCCAAACACTCAAAAATTAACTCCCCATTAATACACCTGTGCCATGTCATCTTCGGTCCTCTGATAGGAAGTTCACATAAGTTACAATGATCTATTGTATCACGAAATGCATCCATCAAATATTGAGGTCTCAAGGCACCCCCTCGCTTGTCTTCCAAAGACAAAATTTCGTTAAAATCACCCATAATTAACCATGGTAAGTCGGATTGTACAAACAATTGTTTAATTAATCTCCATGACTTAGTTCTTCGGGCAGTCTCTGGAACTCCATAAAAGCCTATAAATCTCCATGAGAGGGTTGAATGTGGATTAACATGAACATCAATATGGTTCATCGAGTAAGACAACAAAGAAATATTTATTCCATTATTCCAAAGCAAGGATAAACCCCCTGCTCTACCATTACAATCAACTGAAAAGCAATTATCAAATTTCAACCTAACCCTAATCCACTCCATTTCCGATTGTAATCTTTTTGTCTTAGAAAGAAAAACAATATGAGGAGTGTTACAGCGGATTAGATCTCCTAAAATATGAACTGCCCGGGAAGAACCAAGGCCCCGGCAGTTCAAAGCTAAGCAATTCATCGCTCTCGGCAGAGGTGAGCATCATCCGCTCCCTCCGCCGCTTCCTTTGCTTTGCCATCAACAGCATCAGCTTCCTCTCCAGGTTCCTCAATCTGATTCTCATGCTCCCTCGATTTCTTCATCACTCCAGCATCTTCCACATCCAGTATGGAAATCCTTTTCGATCTCTTCCTTCCTTCTTTGATGTTTGAGGCTTGAGACAAAAAAATCGAATGAATATTTTTCTAAGACTCGCGCAGCTTTTTTCCATTTGCGATTCAGAACTTGTTTCCCCGAAGTCCCTGCGCCAAAAACAAAAGATGAAGAAGTAGCTATATCAGCTGCTGGAAGTGTTGTTACTGGGCCATGAATATTCTGCCCATTATCCCCTCCACCCTCCTTGCAAGTCAGCCCATTTTGGCCCATTCCACCCAAACTTGTGCCCACCAAACCAGGCCCAACACCAGGAATGATTTGGCCCAGAATGGATGCCAATTTAGCAGCATCCAATTTAACAGCCTCTAAAGGAGAAGCCTCCACTCTCGGCACACCCTTCTGCACTATTACCGCAGATTCAGCTGAATCACTTCCCATATTCAGTGGCAAGTAATCCTCCTCTTTCTTCGTTGTGCCATCAATTGCAACCATCTTATCCTTGCCAATTTTCCGCACCATAGATGGACCCGTACCCTCAATATTCGACATGACAGTTGCTTTATTGTTGCTTGCTAAGCCATGATCCACCACAAAACCCTCATACGGCAATTCCTCCACTCCCCCATAATCCGCCTCCTTCATAACAGATTGTCCCCAAAACTCAAAGGCCACTTCACAAGATTCACTCGCCTCCTCCAACGCACGCGCCACCGCCTTACCACGTAGGAGAAGGCTATCTACATGGTACCTGATCCCTCTCGGACTCGCCCTCGATGCTGCCACCGGAACATATTCAGAAGCCCGATCAGCCCTATTCCCCATTGACCTAGAGGAAGATCGCACATTGTTAGCCCGATGTTGACTAATTGAGATCCCACCATGAGAGCTTGGAGGAACAGGACTCGTAAAAATTCTTCTTCGGCCTCCATTATCTTTCTCTTCAAAACGCGGAGAAGCCTTAGAAGGTGATTCAACCATCATGGAGTCATAGAACTTCCGCTCAGCGACTCCATGATTCTTCCTCATTTGTGCCGCCAGTAAGCAATCACCTTCCAGGTGATCCACCATACCACAAATCCAACATACATCCGGTCTTTTCTCAAAGAGAAACTTCACCTCCAACTCCCCACCATCATCAGGGAGAGTCAACGATGTACCATTCTTCAATGGCTTCCTGACATCAACACTGACCCGAAGTTTGATAAATCTACCATCTGAGACATCCACTTCCAAGACCCTCCCCAACGAATCACCAATGGCCACACCAATCCTCTCCTCCATAAGACGCGGCGGAACCTTGTACACCCGAATCCAAAACGGACACGAGATAAATTGGACCTCCTCTGGAAGCATAAATCCCCCGAACTCCTGGAAAAGCAGCAGGGACTTGTTGAACGTCCATGGCTGGTTAACAAACACCTTGTCCTTTTCCAATTCATCTTCAAACTGGAAAATGAATAACTTCTCCCCAACCTCTCTCACTATCATGCCTTTCTCCAACCCCCATGCCTGAGAGAACACACTCTTCAACACATCAGCCTTAACTTTCTTCTTTGAAAATAGCTTTACAATCAGACAGAACCACTCCTCTCCTCCTACTATATCCTCTAGCCACTGTTTTTCAATAACGACCTTTCCCTGTTCCTCCTCATTGATAGACAACTTGGAGTACATGTTGGAGAGATGACCTTCCTCTGCTGCCATTGACTCAAAATTACAGTGTTTAAAGACAAAACTTGCACAGAGACAACCAAAACTATGGAAAAACCACCAAAACCACACATAGTGATGAACATAGCTTTGCCCATTTAAAGAACTCTGATCCCAATTTCGAAATTCAAAATTGATTTCCACCGGATACAAAATCAAAACTAAATGATCCTTAAGATAAACATCAATCTTATCTAAGGAAAACAACTTGTACCAGGACAAGATAGATCCCTCATTTGGGAGGACAGCTGAAGGGAACAGAGAACATGAAAGAAACCTCATTTTTTTGGTGAATAGAAAATTGGATTCATTCTACAAGTTTTAAAAGCTGCCTTTTTTACACCATCTCATAAGATTTTATGTTAGAATTTTTGAATTTACTTGGATTTTTATGTTTTATATATATCACCTAGAAATGAAGCAAATAATCACTTAATATCGGGATTTATATTTGTTACCATACTTTTCAAATTTACAGCTTAATGTAAATTGATAAGAAACTACGGTTAAAGAAATTCGAACCTAAATGGTATGTATAAAGTGTTCAATGTTCAAATTTTATTTATCCTTTTATGCCTATCATCTCATTGAGATTGACCGCAAAAAGTTACATTTAACTATATATTATATTTTGGTTAAATGTTCAAATCAGTCCCAAATGTTTATAAAAATATTCAAATAAGGATCTAATCTTTTAGTTTGGTTAATTAAGTCCCTAAAGTCAATTTAAGTCCCTAATATTTTGGGGTTTATTAGGCTGTCAATTTGACATCATGGACTGACTTGAGCCGATTTTGTAACGTTAGAGACTGATTTAAGTCGATTCTACAACGTTAGGGACTTAATTAACAAAATTAGAAGGTTAAATCCTTATTTGATTATTTTCGCAAACATTAAATACCAATTTGAACAATTAGCCTTATATTTTAATACAAACATAATTTCTTTAGGATAATGTTAGGGTGCCCCTTATCTTGAGGGTCCATATTATATATTTGCATGGACCCCAAGGTTCTTGATGCATTGGTGTCGGCTGACTTTTATTTAATTACTATTTTTCTTCAAAAAAAAAATTCTCAAAAGTTTTATATAATATTGAATGGAAAATCTCTAGATAGTACAACATTTGACATGATCCCAAATGCATTGCACTGGGGTACAGTAGCTGGCAAGCAAGGCAAAATACAAAACCACTATTTTTTATAGAAACTTTTCTAAAGGTCCTAACTTGACAACTTGTTTAATTAATTAGTTAATTTATAGAAATAAAATAAAAATTGAATATTATAAATTATAATTTGCTTTAACTAATTATATATATGTTCTTAATTTCCTTGTAGTGTCCTCTCTACAGGACAATGACCTCTAGTCAAGGGCAATATATATAGAATATCCAAAGGGGGCCGATCGAAAGCCAAAGTTGCTTTTCATTGCAAAGGCGGATGAAGTTAATAGTAGTAACTATTTTTTTTAGTACCAACTTTCTAACATTCTCTATTATTAAGTACTCCCTCGGTCTCATATTATCTGTTCCTTTTAGGTCAAAGATTCCTAATTTTAACCTTTGATTATAAAAAAATTATATAGAAATAAATTTAAAAAAATTATATTTTGATTAAGTTAAGTCTTAAACTTTTCAAAACATATTTTTTTAAAATTTGATTATATAAATATTTGTAGTAATTAAAGGTCAAATGTTTGATTGGTTTGACCAAAAAGAGACAGATAATATGAGATGGAGGGAGTAATTATTACATGAGAATTTGATTAATTCGGAGTTAAGTCATGTGTTAGATCCTAATTGAGGGATCATTCTCCCAACAATGCTTAACAGTACAATTATAATGGGACATTATATTGAGTTATTGATGATGAAAAAGAAAAAGGGAAAAAAAAAACAAACAAAGAGTCTCAAATTTCTTTGGTTGCTAATATATAAAAGAAAATGACAAAATAATACTGTGGCATCTTCGGCCAAAATATACATTATGGCATCAATTCTCTCAAAAAACATGTGACATTATATTTTGTTTTCAATAATTTTTTTTTTTTTTGAAAAGCATAAGGAGATATTTTTTGTTTTCATGAAGCAATTAAATTTCGATTGAATTAATGTTCATATATAATATGTACTAATTAATTGACCCAAAGGACTTTATTATACAAAAATGTAATACCATGTATGTCACACTAGCTACGTTTAAGAGAAAAAAATTGTTGCACATGCAACACGAAAACTAAATAGACCCAAAATAAGCGGAGTAGTTGTTAATTTTTCGTTGGAAACAAAAATCATGATATACAAGTAATAATATTTTGGTTTGGACACATAAACGAAATTTTCAAAGTAGTCATGAGATGGTTGAGTTTATTTGAAACATAAGGCATAAAAATATAGTAATTATTAAATTTGCATCATTAACGAACTAATACTTTGCATTCAATTTTTTATTTCGATCAAAACACATATTAAAGTTTTATTTTTGTGTCATTTTGCACCCTCCATCACGGTAGGACAAACGACTCCCATCATGGTGTCCAACATGCCATGCCACGTGTACCAAAAAAGGACACGTGACACGCCATGTATACAAAAAAGGACACGTAGCACGCCACGTGTACCAAAAAAGGGCACGTGGCACGTCACGTGTTAATACGACGTGACACGTGTCATTTTTTTCCCACGTGGCATGCCACATCGGACACCTTGACGGATCTATTTATCCTACCGGACGGAGGGTGCAACATGGTACAAAAATAAAAGTTTAGAATACATTTAATTTGATTAAAATAGAACAGTTCGGTGCAAAGTGGTAGTTTGTATAAAAGAGTGCAAAAGTGGCATTTATACTTTAAAAAAATTAAGTCTATTGATTGGGTTAAGTAAGAGGATTCGATACCCTTGAATAAGATATCATATTCAAATATTTGTAAATGGAAAAAATAGATGCAAGAAGAACTTTGTAGTTCGATTTCAGGTTAGTTTGGGACCCATATAACTCCGATTTCGGGGACTGAAGCTTGTAAAAAAATAAAATAAAGATCGGAGTAGAAAAAGAATTAAATAATAAAGTATGGGATATATATATATATATAGTATATAAAATAAAATTAGTAGTGTCATTATATATGGAACATTCATAAACATTTAACTGTATTCTTACTCATAAAGAGTACACGTTTATAGAGTTATTCTCATTTAATTAATTTCACTTTTTGTATAAATAAATCAGTTTAATTTCTAAACTAAAAATATAGATTTCTTAAAAACCAATCCAGTCCCAAATGCAAAAGCAGCACCAGATTTGCGTAAAACCCACTTGATTGCTTCACCTTCCTCTCTCTCTCTCTCTCAAGCTCTTCTTTTTCTTTCTCTCCTCCTTAGCTATATAACTTGAATTCTAAGTATTATATTTAGTGTTTCATTTCATCCCTCTTTAAATGATCAAAATTTATTCTTGATTTCCCCCTCCCCCAAATCATCCAAAGTATATTTTACACAGGGAAAAATTTAATATAAGACTCTCGAGTCGACACACACATATAAACCCAAACCCCCCAAACCTCTCTTTCTCTTTCTCCCACCTTTTCCCATATGTCTGAAATCATTCATGTATATTTATGCTATAATAACTAGCTGCTCGCTTTAACCTTTTCCTTTGGGTTAACGTTCTGTTCTGTTTGTGTTTTTCTGAGAATCATTAATCTTTTGTAAGAAATGGGACGCCATTCTTGTTGTCTCAAGCAGAAGCTAAGAAAAGGGTTATGGTCTCCTGAAGAAGATGAGAAACTCTTTAATTACATTACTAGATTTGGGGTTGGTTGCTGGAGTTCAGTTCCCAAGCTTGCTGGTATGAATATACAATATTTTACATGCACATTTTAATTAGCTTCTGTTTCTGTTCTGTTTCATTTCTTGAGTTGTTTTAAAATGTTGGGTTTTGAGGTTTTTGTGTTTTTTTGAAGGTTTGCAAAGGTGTGGGAAGAGTTGCAGATTGAGATGGATAAACTATTTAAGACCAGACCTTAAAAGAGGAATGTTTTCACAACAAGAAGAAGATCTCATAATGAGTCTTCATGAAGTTCTTGGCAACAGGTTGAAACCCAAAACCCAAAATTTCATGAAATTTGTTCATTTCTGATTGATTTTAGTTAATTTGAATGGTTTTTCTGAATACGGGTATTTTCATAATTTGCAGGTGGGCTCAAATTGCAGCACAGTTGCCAGGAAGAACAGATAATGAGATAAAAAACTTCTGGAATTCCTGTTTGAAGAAGAAACTAATGAAGCAAGGCATTGACCCCACCACCCACAAACCTCTAAGCAATAATAATAACAGCATTGAAGTGAAAGAAGAGAAGATCAACTGTTCGGAAATATTACCAAATGGCTCAAAAGGAGGCCTCTCTGCAAATAATAGCACAATTTCATCATTCTCAGCTCATGAGCCAACATTTCTTGTCAGTGATTCAACTTATAATAACTTTTCAAATGGATTGTCTGATCAAGCTTCGAGGGATGCTCATGTTCATGTTCATCAGCAGTTTATGATTAATAACAAGCAACAAGCTGTCTATGATCCATTGTTGTCGTCTTACATTGATTTGCAGGCAGCAGGGATTGATAGTTATTATAACCAACAATTTCACAACCATTTCGACACCACAAATTCAAGTTTCAGTTTCACTTCAATGCCAAGTTTAACAAGTTTCGATCATCATAACATGTCGGGAACAGATTTTTCTGATAACAATTCAGGTTCCAGAAGTTTAACAACTTCTTTCCTGTTGAGTTCTACTTCTAGTGATCATCAGGCCAAGGAAAGTTCGAGCAACAGCTCCAACATCAGCAGTTACACGACAACAGCTGCAGGGTTCCAAATGAACAGCAACAACAATAATAATAATTCTAACATGGTCGAAAATGGAGGTTTTTCTTGGGATGCTGATTCCATGTTTCATCAGTTTCATCATGATCAGGTTAATGGAATCATAAAGTCCGAGGAATTGAAACCGACATGTTCATGGCAAGAAGCAGCAGCATCTGGGCAACTTCACAACCACAACTCGGTAGATTTCAGTAGCTATCCATTAACGTCACTATCAGAAGATCTAACAGGAGCAAATTTTGATGTCTTCCACCAGATATGAACACCCAAAAGAAAAAAAAGAAACTGTAAATTTCATATCATTTTTTTTTCACCTCTTTAAACCAAAAATTATACACACAAATGTTGATAGTACAGAAAAAAAGGGTTTGGGTAATTGGGTCCTTGGGATGAGTCTTAATTTACCTTTTTTTTTTTTTTCCTTTTGTTAAGTTCCATTTTGGGTATTTTTTTAATAACTTGCATCAGGTAAAAATGATTTAGGCTGTTCTCTATATTGGGAGTTTTTCAATTCTGTAATTCTTCTTCTCCTTCTTCTATATTGTGAATTCTTTTTTGTATTTGTTTTGAGAACAGTTGGAAATAATGTACTTACAGTCCCAAGTTGAAGAAAGAGTGAAAACTAATTTTTATATATAATTTTTGTGGTCCTAAAGCTATTAATAGTGTGTTTCTCTCTAACTAATTATCATTATTAGTAGTATTATTATTAATGCTGTTATGAAGCTATTTTCATGCCTGTCTTTTTCTTGTTTAAGCTAGCTAATAACCCCCTTTTTTTAAGAGCAGACAAAATTCATCAGAACCCACATTAATTCATCATACCAAAACCAGAACTATTTCTCCTTTTCTCAATCTGCAATTTTTCCATCAGAAAACAAATTAGTGTTTGATTGTCATAATGTTAAACATACCATGAGATTATAGCAAAAATTTGTATATACATAATTAGAGAGGGTGGGGTAGGGTTTTGATTGTGATATTATTAATTATATCTATTTGATCAAAACGCTGGCAGAAAACAAAATAATACAAATTTCAATATCTGAAAAATATAAAATTAAAATAAGATGCTTGATTTTGTTATAGCCATGCCAGCTTATAGTTATGATTTATGAATATATATAGATGATCCCCAGCTCCTGCAGCTGGCCTGGCTCTTCCCAGAGGCCCCCCATGCATTCATCCGAGTCCCTCCAAAAGGCACAAATTGGCTTGCTGGCCTCTCTATTATTGGAGAGAGACATAGCTAAGCTAGGAAGGGGGGAAAATTTAGAGTCCCCTCTCCCATCCCTATCCATGGTATACAATATTTTCTATTATCCTATGGTTTTCCAAAGCTTTTGGAATGTTTCATGCTGCTATATATGATATAAAGGATTAATTAGTGCTGTAATATTATATATAATTACCACATGTCTATTTTGATATATAGGGATGGTGAATGTTGTACGGAAACAGATCAAATCGTAGAATTAAAAGTGCGAAAAAATAATACAAGAGATATATGTAGTTCGATTAATGTGACCTATGTTTACATAGAACATCATAAAAATACCCATTGTGGTACTTGAGTTCCTAAATATTGAGGTCGAATCATCTGTTCGGGTTGGTTCATCAAAATTCAATTCAAGTATCTCAATAATGAAGAATTTGATTTGAGTCTCTCTGCATGTGAGACAAACATATAAATCATCGAGTCAAATGTTCGGATACAGACAAATATAAGAACTTATCATTGATAATTTGATAATTTATTTGAACTGAAGTTACACTTTTAGTGTTTCTTTTGGAGGGGTTAGTTTGTGAGCAATGAACCAAATTAACAGATTTTCTTTCTTTTACATCATAGGTAGTTGGTACCTAAGACATAACAACTAGTGGGTCATTGTATAAGTTAAAATCAAGAGTTAATATTTGATTTGTAGCTAAGAATATATATATATATATATATATATATAATATAGATATAGTGAAAAAAAATTGTTTGTAAATAAATTATAGAGTCATTTCTATGCATTGCTTTCGTCTGCCTAAGCTCGGAAATACACATATAGATCAGGGCCGACAAATTTGCTTTATAAGCAGCACCAATTTGCAAAAAGGCCATAGTATATATAGTTTGAAAGCAATCTTTCAATCAATGCAATGTGAAATCAAGAAACTATATTTGTTTTCATGGTCCTTAAAACCCCAAAATATATTTCTAAACAAAAAAAAAAGGAAATTTATCAAAACTATGCATGCCAAAGTCATTATCAATTCATTTCAAATATCTAGAATATACTTAAAATTTTGTTTGTCATATCTGATGGTGCGTATATATTGTTGTTGCAATTGCATGGCCATGAAAACTACAGAAATTTGTTAAAATGGCCGTATTATGGTACAAAAATATATCTTCTTACAAATTTTGTCCAGCTTTTTTCATCATTTTTACTTAATCTGAAGCTCTTGTTTCATCAATTTCAAATGACCCACATTGTCAGAATATCGACCAGATATGAGATATGAAGAATTAAACCAAGTTTTTTGTGCACCTCAAGCTTGGATGTGAAATTCAGATAGTGACGACCCTCTAAATAGTCACAATCCAGGGTTGTACTAATGCATTTCCAACCATTGGCTCATCAGTACTCTCTCTTTCTGCTGCTGTCACTAATAATTTTCTCTCTATATATGTATATGTACTCCTTTTCATACTAGCGTATCCAAAAGTCACAATAAGTTTTGAATATAATTTAGAGTTGAATCATATTAGACCTCAAACGAAATGAAATTCTATCAACGTCTATCTGCTTTATTCATGATATGTACTGGAACCCACTAGTTAGCGACGCAAACTATTTCGGTCCAATGGGAACCTTATTTTAGTGGAAACGTGGGTTGAAATTGGTCCTAGACATATCCCATTTCGATCCACAGTATATAGTATTTGACCTATTGACTCTATGATCAATTTTACTATTTTCAAATATGAATCACAAGGTCGATTGTCATGACCAAAATAAATTAGGAAAATAATTTTTGCACACCCGTCGAATTTGGATGAGTACCATATGCACAAATAATAAGGTACTTTAAACAAATGATATATTGATATATATGTCTTAATCAAAGTTTTGGAACTAATTAATTTTAGCATTTGTTGATATATATATATATATATATA
>AWWV01010734.1:0-17145 GCA_001974805.1 Corchorus capsularis
GATGAGCTGATGAAAGACATGACTAATTAGGGTAGATAGACATCTATTCTTTTTTTTTTTTGGAACAAAATAGACATCTATTCAAATATCATATACTAACAAATGTCACATTATAATTAGATGAACTTGATATAACACAGTTAATTAAGATAACTATGGGAAAAGAAATATAGTATTTAATTAACTAAGGAAAAATTGAAATGACTTTGATGATTATATATATATATATATATATATATATATGTACAATCAATCTAAAAATATTTCAGTAACAAAGTTATATGCCGACATCAACAGAGATTTTGCCTTTTGAATAATTCAACAAACAATGAAATGATCACTGCAAACAAAGAAGGTAAAAAGTTTTCTTTTTTCTCATTTAGGGTTTTTTTGACCAAAAAAAGAAAAAGAAAGAGAGAAAAGACTAAAAAAGGTACCAGAAAGATTTTAAGGTATAGTAGTACCAAATTAAGTACTATGCTCAATAGGTCAAAGTGTATATAACCTTTGTCCGACAAATGCTATTGGAAATGCTTTAGCTAATGATAAGTTTAAATCATACCGCATGTTTTATAAACTATATATATAATTGCACCGACGAGAGAAAGAAAAAATTGCTGGTCAAACTCATATATGTATAAATTAAATATGAAATTATAATTGAATTATTATTTTTATTTTATATATTAATTTTAAATAACATAACAAAAAAAAACACGAAATCTAATTATAAAAGCCATAATAGAGAATCATTACAAAAATTGATATGTTCTTTTAGTTAGAAGACCCACTTACACAATAATGGCATAAAAAAAATATTTTCTTTTTCACAGCACGTACGAACACCCTTTCTCAAAAAAATGGCTAGAGAAAATTAATCAAAATTTTATTTTAATATAATTAGGATACATAATTGAAAAAGGATTATTTGTTCATATAAATGGAAATGGACCCCTTTGGCATTGAAACGTGTCTTGCTGTTTACGTTGAGACAGAAAAGAAAGCAAGACTATAAAGGGAGAACGTTCTTATGGTGACCCTATCTATTTTACTTTAATCTAATCTTAAATCTAATAGTATTAATTAATTAAACAAACAAAGTGTAACTATAAAGGAAGTTCACATATTAATGATGGCAACTATGTTTATACGATCTGGCTCCTCTCCAGTCCATAAAAAGAACTGGAGAGGCCAGTCTATCCTAAAAGAATAACACGTGTAAGATCTTAAATCCAAGGGTTAATATCTTTGCATTCAGAATTTTTGAGTTATACTGGATTATTTCTTTTCTCCCCATCTCTTCTGCAGTTTCCTCTCTTCCTCTGCAAATTTCACTTTTTTCTTTTTTTTCTTTCTGAAATCACGCTTTATCACACCAGTAACTAACAGTTCAAAGAATTTGTAGTATCAAAGAGATGAGTGACCCTAATCTGATCCAAAACCTTGTATCAACTGCACTATTCAAAAATCAAAGACCCAAATCGAAGAATACCCTCAAAATCACTAAATTCTCAGAAACAAAATAACGAAGAACATGATAGGTACTTGCTTTTGAGTAAAAATACATACGAAGCCCTTTGCTCGAATGCCATTTTCTACCTGCTCTCACTTCCTTTTAAGTTTTAACATATATTCCACTCAATCCATTCGAAAATTAAGATCTGAGGGTGGAATTGCTCGTTCTGAATGATTTTTTTTATTACATTTCAGAGAACGCATCAATGTTTGTTGATAAGAGCTCTAGGTTGAGGGTGGTCTAACAAATATATTTCAAGCTTTCGACTTGTTTTTTTTTGTTACAATTCGACTTGTTTGTTTTTGGTAAATTGTAGAAAACGTCAGAAAACATTATTTGTTCTTGGTACTTGGTAGACTGATAAGAATTAGGAGATAATCCAGTGCAAAGCAATAATTTTGAATAAAAATATATCAGCCCTTAGATTTAAGATCTTACACGTGTTGTCTTTTTAAGATAGACTGACCTCTCCAGTCCATTTTAGCCAAATCCATGTTTATAAGTTTCTCAACTTGACTAATTAGTATTTTTGTTTTTCCCAACTTTAATGGCCCCTCCCTCTAGCTCTAGCTAATAAATAAGTTTATAAATATAAAGATCATAAAATTTCCATAGATAATTTTTTTCTTCTTTTTTTTTTAACTACAAATGGAACTAAATCTATTCTAGGCGAGGAGCATAACAAATAAATGCTCTCCTCACAAATGTTGGAATCGGATTGTGATCAAGTCTTATGAGGGAGAAATTATTAGATAGGACTATCCCACCACATCAGTTATGGGACTAACCAATAAAATTGTGTCACATCAAATCAACCCCTAAAATTTAGACACAATTTTAGCTCAAGGTTTAGCCCCATTTAAATTAAACAATGCACAAAGGGTAAGTCCCCAAATTGAATATATTATTGGAATAGAGTTTAGAAAATTACTGAGTTGTCAACATATTTGTGGTTAGTTTCATTGATGATGTGGTGGGTGCGTCCCACATAATAATTTCTCCTTATGAGGATATGAACCACTTACCAACTCAATCAATTATTTTGGTAAGACTGTAATATCAATTTAGGGCCTCAACTTTGTAAATAAACTCAAATAAGGACTCCAAAGCACAATTTCAACAAATTAGAAAACATACTTTTTGGGATTGAGTTTGGAGATAAAAAGGCTACTTTTCACCTCAAACTCAATGCCAAATAAGTAATGGTTTGTGTCAAAAGCTAATTTTCACCGCAAAAGCTAAGCCAGCCTGAAAAGCTAATCTTTAGGTGCTATTACATTTCAGAAGCGTTTTTACAAATTAAATGACTAAAATCCCATAAATATTTTTCTTTTTCTATTTTAATTAGTACCATTTTTAGACATTTTATTTCTCTACCACATTTTTCTACAACAATACTGTTGATACCTCAATTTACACTTGAGGGTAAATATGTCCTTGATAATGTTAGAATAAGATGAGTGGCTAAGATTTAATCTAAAATCCTAAACTTAGTCGGATTTGGTGCCACCATAGTCATAAATCAATTAGGAAAGGGATTTTATTTTCCTATATTCCTATAATTGGGCCGAAAATTAGGAATAATTATATTAATTCATAATTATTATTATTAGCTCAATAATAATGGTCACGAAAGAATTAAAGTCATCTCACATGATCTTCAAATTCAACGAAGACTTAATTCTTATGTGACGACCATCCTAATTTCTTGAAAACACATAATGCCATGTCTAATTTAGATATCTGGCACGCATTAACACTAAGTCCCAACCGCCCATACCCTAATTTGATCATTATCGAATTAGGTCAAAAAATCCAACTTTTGCATTTTGTTCAATTAAGGACAAAAGGCGAAATTGATGAAATTGAGAGAGCTAGGGTGGTGCGATTTCAAAATTGAATATACCATGATGATCCTTGACTTCCATAGATCATTCTAGTAAAATTTCATCTCATTCTGACTTAAGATGAAAAACTTATCCACGGTTTTCAATTAAGGATAGTTTGGGGTGTGAAACCAATTTCACCATGAAGGAGAGCTCGATTTCGACCAGAAATTTTCCCATGGTCTTATGGTGGTATTCGAACCCTGCTGATGAATTTTGGGCTCGATCCGATATCGGTCGTAACTTTTCTGCGGTTTTCAATTAAGGACACCTCCTCGGAAAAGGTCAAATTGGAGCTCGATATGACATCATTTGCATGAAGTCATGTTAATAATGTCATTTTATGGTTGAGGGCAAGTCAATTTCGTTCTTAGCCTATTTCGACCATTTTCTGGCAACTTTTGCAACTCTTTCAATTAATAACATATGGCTTTCCACCCTAGTTTAGTCATTTTCATATCCGATCTCTGTTTTGATCGAAC
Source organism: Corchorus capsularis (assembly GCA_001974805.1). NCBI lineage: Eukaryota > Viridiplantae > Streptophyta > Magnoliopsida > Malvales > Malvaceae > Corchorus > Corchorus capsularis. The sequence continues at coordinate 3,885 of AWWV01010734.1, forward strand.
CATAGGCCAAGAATGGTTAAGTTATGATCAATTTCATGGCTTAGTGATTCATGTTCGAAGTTAGGTTCGTTTTGGTTACTTTGTCAGCAAATCAAGTTACAGTGCAGAAACGACCGAAGCCCGGGTCAAGATGGATTACGTCAAGAATGGAAATGGCGTCAAGATGGTGAAGAATTTGTGATGGTCGGCCTTTGATCAAGTCATGGATGATAGTCGGCATTGAAAGTCATGTCAGAGGCTCTCAGCAATTTCCTAGAAGTTTCCTTGAAATCGTCGGAGAAGAAAGTGCAGCAAAACGACGTAGGAAGGTCGCCAATGCCTATGGGCTATAAGGATTTCGAAATTTATGAGATTTAATGTCAAATATTCATATTTCCATGACATATGACGTTCTAAGAGCTTCCTAGCACCTTCCTGGGAGATTTTCTTACCAAAATTAGCAGAATTGCAATCAGAATCGAAATTTGGAAGATTTGGCGACTAATTAAGTAAATTGCTTTGGCCCGAAGTAAGAGGTCCAGGCCGTCCCCTATATAAGGAGGACACCCCTCCCTTGTTTCAAGACGCTTTTACAGCTACAAACTTGCTCCGCGCAAAAAACTAAGCTCCGCGCTTATTTTCTCTCTGGCCCTACGCCACTTTCTGTAGCAACCCTGCAAAATTTATCTTTTTTCAACATGAGGCAGCCTCATTCTGTTGGTTCCAAAGGTGGTGCTAGAGGGGGGGGGTGAATAGCACACTTTGAAAACTTTTTAACTTAACTAACTTTCTGCAAAACAGAACGTTAGTGCGACCAGACTATATGAAGGAATTAGTGAGAGCAAATCAAAACAGAACAGTGCACAATATATTAACAGGAGAAGTATACAAGAATATATGTGCAGAGTTGATGTGTATTAGTGTGATCAAAGTATATGAGGAAATTATTACGATCACTATGAAACTGGACAAATCAGAATATGTCAATAATGAACAATAAATGAATATGGCAAAATAAGTGCAATCCCAAATGAATGTGTAATCAGAAATAAAGGAGTATAAGTTGGAGAGTGAAGATGGCATGCAGTAAATAGCTTGAAAGGCAAAGTAACTAGAAAAGGATTAGAAGAAGCTTAGCTTGCACCACGATTTATAGAGGTTCGTTCCTCCTTGACCTACGTCCTTTACCTTGGCTATCCCCACCAAGGATTTCAACAAATCCACTAATCCGATGTAGTTTACAACAACCCAAGCTTCAACCAAGCTTGAACACGAGCTAATCCAAGCTCACAATCACCCGAGTTTCTCCAGGCTCAACTCAAGTGCTTCACCGCACTGATTACAACAAGAATTAAGATGAAAAGGATGTGTGAAAAAGATCCTAGATGATTTGAGTACACCTCTTAAGCTCTATACAAGATTTACAAAGGATTGGAGTAAAAAACTATCTTGAAAAACCAAGTAAAAGTTAATAAAAGAGTGTAGAACTACTTGGTATGGATTCTAGAGTTTTTTTGCTTTCTTTAGAGTCCTTGAATCCTCAAATCTGACCTCTAACGGTCACTTTACGCCTTAAATATGAAATCTGCTAAAACTAGCCGTTATTGTGACTGTTTGAAAAAATCTACCCGTTATTTTCTCTTTTTCTGGCGCTGGAAGAATTACGATTTTCTTTAGTCCCACTAATATGTGCTCTCAATTGCTCCCACTAAGGCAACTTCTGAAATACATTTTAACTTCTTTTTGCAATGCCTTAGGTTTACTTACTTACCTCTTCTGGCTTCTCTTTCTTGGTGTTAGTCTCACTAAAATGAACTTCGCATGGAGTGCTTCGAGCTAACCCATCTTTAATTTCCCCTTTACTTGTGTGCTTCATTTTTGGGGCTATCCTTAGCATGCATGGATATCTTGTGCATGCAACCTTATGTCTTTTGTTTCTGTTGCTGGCATTAGTCCCACTAATGAGTTACTTCAATCTTGATGTGCTGAACTAAGCCTTCTTTATGTATGTGCATGTCAGTTCTTCATATGCATCTTTCTATTCTGACTTTAGTCCCACTAAGTTGAATCCTGAATTATACCTTGGACTAAGTCTTCTTCAATCTCACCTTGACTTGTACTCATTGAGGAGGGCTTTACTTGTAGTGTGTTTCTTCTGTGATATTGAACTGTATGTGGATTGGTTTGCGCATAACCATGAATTAAGTATGTTACTCAATTTGTCACTGCACACTTAAGTAGCTTGGTTAGTCTCACTAATTTAGAATGTTTTGTTATCATCAAAAACTATGGAGTCAAAACATTCTTCAATATTTCCTTGTTTTAATCTCGTCTCAGAAACTTGGCGCCAAGGGCTTATCATGGTCTTGAAGAGCACAATGGAGCTAATGGAGATCATTCCTCGGATAAACTTGGAGATGTCTCGGATATTCAAGAAGCTGCTATGGTTGATCCCGGTTTAAAAAGAAGCATGGAGGAGCATGGAAAAGTGGAGATCGCACATGACCGGCCATGGCATTTCCATCGCACATGACCAGACACTTGGCCGGCCACATGACCCGGCCTTGTCTAAGCACAACCGGCCACATGATCCTTTAGCTATGCCATCCGGTCCTATGACAAGGGCCGGGCTAAAAGGTTCAAGGAAGCTTTATTTGGCTTGGTACGAACTCATCTTGGAGGTTTGAAGTCCATTGAAGATCAATTGGAGAGCATTGAAGACATCAAGTCAAGGAATATTCCCAACGATTCCAAGCTATGCACTTTACTTGAAATCGTTGAGCCTTGATCTTATCATTGTGTAATTCGGCCAATTGGGCCTTCATTCTATCTTAGATTAGTTATTTATTTAGTATAGAAGACATTGGGTTGAGCCTGTTTGACTAAGTCCAATCCTTGCTTAAATAAGTTATGTATTTACTTTTTCCTAGTAGGACAAGGAGTAGGTAATTTCCTTGATCCTTCCTTTATGTAACGTTTTCCTTTTAGCTTTAGGAGAAGGGTTATATGTCCCCTACTACTATATAAAGGGACCATCCCCCTCTTGTAAACATAAGTTGAGTTGATTAATAAAGTTGAGGATTATTTTCCCAAATTGATTATCTTAACTTCATTGTTCTAGTCTGAGCAAACTTAGGGTTCTTCAATCTTGTAGAGTCCTAGCAAACAATTAGGTTGTGATTGTTTAATTGTTTGTGAATCTTGTGATCTTAGGTATTCAATTGCAGGTCTAATTGAAGACTTAGAGCCGACGAACGAAGAGAGCTTGCTTTGTGAAGGTTGTCGACATACTTGTCTAGAAGTTGAAGAAGTTCAAGTAGATTCTTGGCGGGTCTCAAGGATAGATTTGAATCGAATACAACTAGATTCGTATCAATTGGTCATCAGAGCATAGGTTGTCATCTTCAATCGATAAATCTATCCTTCTATTCATCATTCATCAAGTTTTCATCCATCAAAATTCATCAAAGTTCTTATCGCACCACCTTCATGAAAAATTCAAAAATTCAAAAAAATTGAAAATTCATAGCCGATTCATCTTAACTCTGTTTGCTTTGAAATTTCAGATTTGAGTTCCTTATAACTAGTAGTTATATTGAAAAATATCAAAAAAAAAAATTGACTAGAAACTTGTGACTTTTGTCCCGGATTCGTTTGAGCTCGGAAAGCTGTGAAATTTGAGTTTTAGACTTCTTTTAGTGTGATATTTCTAGGAAAAATACTGAAAAAATCAAAAAAAATCTGTAGCTCTAATCGCAATTTTGGGTTCTAGGGTTTAGTCCAGGTTATTTGGGAATTAGGGTTTATCTTGTGCAATTGATTCAATTTGTTGCAATTGACCCTAATTAGTTGTGTGATTGAGATTCTTGGGTTGCTTTTGCTGTGAATTGAGATTTGATTTGAAGAATTTCAGGTTGCAAACCCTATTGGATACAAGTGGTACTAGGGTTTTGATAATCGTTTGAATTGTTTGATTTGTGCTTGAATTGAGTTTTTGTGCAGCAAGTTTGGAGAAGGAATTCGACATCAAGAGCCTGCATAAGTGGTTTGGTTTTGGTTTAAGATCACTTTCCTGTGATTCACAAAAATTTTGTGAGTTTTTGTGCAGCAAGTTTGGAGAAGGAATTCGACATCAAGAGCCTACATAAGTGGTTTGGTTTTGGTTTAAGATCACTTTCCTTTGATTCACAAAAATTTTGCTACTAATTGTTTGTTCCTCAATTAGGTCACGAGAAGAAAGGGGTCTCTAGGAGTTACTCTTATTAGGCCTATTGAAAGCTAGTAAAAGGCATAATCTTGTGAGATCATCAAGAGAGTAGTGGACCGTCAATCCATAGGATTTGAGTGCAAATACGAGAGTACAAGTCAAAGGTAAAAACACACACACTTGTGAGGATTTTTACTACTAATCTTTGTTCTTTTTGTAGGTACAACCCCGATCACCCACTGGTAATCATAGATCAACAGTGATCTGGGGGATGATCCTAACCAAACACCCCTATACATCAATATGAAAGAGAGAGAGTATATTTTTTTCTCGATCAATGATGAATTTAAAGCAACTTGACAGTCGAAATGGTATTTCTTGGATGATAGGAAAATAGAAGTGGGGAAGACGAAAGCTTTCAATACGTACATAGAGCAATGGCATGACCCCAAGAATTTAATGAAGATCTTATACGTATATAACAGCTACGACTTTAGGAACTTAATGGATCAAGCCACTCGCAATTTAAACTAAAACCGTGAATTGCAAGCATTTCAATGACAATAACATTCTTTAAAGGGTGGTTCTCTCCATTTGGGTAATATAATAAATTTGACTTTGTAGCTTTGCCTACAATTGGGAAGGTTGATTGGAGAGAAAATGATGTTATTTTGGAAAGGAAATTAATACAAGAAACGACATTAGCTAAGCTAGGGGACTTCATTTTCTATGGGATTTTGATTTTTATTTCAACGTTGCAATTAAAGCAACTGATTTGCTTGCAAAAGAATAATGTTAGCAAAAACTAAATTCCCATAAAGGTAGAAGCTAGACAATGTTGTTAATATTGGAGAAGTTTCACAATCTTGGAAAACGGCATTTAAATTAGATATTTGACTTCGTATACACAATTATTTCATTGGAACGAATTTTTGATCAAACAAGTTTCAATGAGAATTAATTATCATAGAAGCAAGGATATAAACAGGGCAATCACAACATTTAAATTTAAAATAATTATAATTTCTTTTTGAGAGAAAATAAAATACTTATAATTAAATAAAACTATTTAGAGCATATATATGAAAAATGCTTTTTGTCCTTACAATTTACGTACCTATTTTTTGTGTATCAGAACGTGTCACAATAGGTTTTAGTCACATATTTACAAAATCTTATTTATGTAGTAAGTTCTAAATTTCTAATATATAGGATTTCATTTTGAATATTGTGATTGTAATTACGGTATGCCAATATATTATAGGGATAACAAGTAAAAATAATCCAAATTAATATATGATGATTTGAGGTTTAAATATGAATTTGAGATTATTAGGTTCGGTGATAACTCCCATGGTGATAGATCAGAGTCGGTAAGGTCATAATTTTCATCATTCAAAACAAGATTACAAATAAATATCCTTAATTGAGGAAACAAATTTGAGAGGCTGAAAACTAGTAATGATAAATAAGAAGAATCTTTCCATGGGATTTTAAGTAGAGAGTTTGGCTTAGTACTGACAATAATGATAAGCATGAAAGAGGAATTAAAAGGAGGACTTTAAATTATACATAAAAGAAACATTTAAGAGATTTCTTAGGTTCAAAGTTTTTGTTATAGCATATAGCTAGCTTCTTATCAAAGATAAGTTACCTAATGACAAGCATGTAATATAAAGGAAAAAAGAAAAGGGTGCTTGCTTTGCTTTCCATGTCTCAATCTGTTGCCCCATAGGTGATTTAAATCCAAGAGACTTGCAAGAACATGTTTCATCATTGTCTGGTTTAGTATTAAGATGAATTCCCAAATCAAATCGCTTTCCAACATTGTTAGCTACCTTTAACAAGATTTGGTGGAATGGAACTCAATTTTCCTTGCATTGTTTTCTTCAGATAACAAATATTCTTCCCCCAATTGCCCATTCCCTTGCTTGTAACTCAAAACTGCTCCAAAATCAAACACAGTTTGTCTCTCTCTAGGATACCAGGGTAACACCTCTGCTATGAACATAGTATAGGCAACCCATAACTATGTTGTATATTTTATGTAATTTAAAAACAAAGAAGCAGCATCTCAAAGCAGAATTGTTTTTTTTTCCCCTCAATCAAAGCAGAATTGTTATGGAGTTTTGAAGAACTCTATACAACATACAGATACATTTGAAAATCCTAAATCCTTCAATGGGTGTGGAGTCGATTGCTTATTTGCTTTACATTTGGGTGCAAATGAGTGTTGAATCAAGCTTTGAAACAAGCCCACAGGCCACAGCCAGCAATTCAAATTCAATCATTAACTAAGCCCAATAGTGCTTCCTTCATGGGTTGATTCAATAACTTCAACTACCCGCAACTTCAGCTTGTTGGGTTTGGCACAATGGGACACCAACCTTAATATATTATGGTCTCTCGTATTGGGAGTCCAAATCATCATCATCACCATGTTTAAAGTTGAATTTTAGGTGAAAAAAGAGCTCCAAAATGGAAAAATCTGTCTAGGATCTTGACAAATTGAGTTGCTATTTGGTACGGGAGTATTGTTAAAGATGTTCAATTTGTGGCTTTCCTATTAGCAATCAAAACAAAAAGGGAAGAAAATGTAGTTCGTCGAAGGCTCCTGAAACATAAAAACATGCCCATAGTGAAAGAAGCATTAAAATGGTCACCATTAGTACGAGTGGCTAATGGTTATACATCTCATCCTGGCCTCACTGTCAAAGATCAAAATGAAGATATGACATCAGATATGGTATCGATACCGCGCATTTGACAACAAAAGGATTTAGCAGTATCTTCTGCTATCAATGTTTTCATAACATAACTTGGAGACCAAGTTTATACTTTATATTCAGCATTTCAGAAAAACATATCCTTCTCAAACCTGTTTATATACTAGAATTTGTATGACAGAATAGAATACAGGCTTCCTTCATGTATAAGAGTTAATTTCGGGGATTGATTGAATGAAACAATAAAACTCATTATAGATTATATCTAAATGTAATACAAGGACAGACAGAATCCTTGGAGTAACCCAATAGATAGATCTCTTTGAATTTACTAGCCAACTAAATAGAAACCTGAGCAGCAAAAAATTATCAGGAATTGAAAAGCCAGGAAAAGTTTCAATGAATGATAAAAGGTAAAAAGAAAGCACCATGGCATCAAACGCCACTCTGCATTTGAATTTGAATGCTACTACTGAAGCCTACATACCTGTACTATTAGCTGAATTGCCGCCAAGAGTCCTAATATCCCGCCGTGAATAATAGCTAGCTACGGAGTTGCTTCAATAGCAGTAGAGCACAACAATGGCATCAGACACCACTCTGCATTTGACTTTGAATCTACCACTGAAGCCTAGATACCTGTACTGTTAGCTGAATTGCCGCCAAGAGTCCAAATACTCTTACCATGAATGATAGCTATAGCCATGGAGTGGCTTCAATAGCAGTGGCAAAGACATACTTGTCCTTCCCCGAAACGATTGTAGAAAAAAGTCCAGGTAGATCATTTCTCTGCAAGCCTCCACTACTGCAAAGTACTTGATCTTTCATAATACATCACGCCAAAATCTAGAACAGTGAATTACGCTGCTTCTTCCCATAAAAGTTACCAATGGTCCTTTATAAATCTGACAAACGTGTAAAGAATGCTTGTAGTTGATCTACTCCTTTAAAGACATATCATGAAGCCTGAAAACTCAACAGGTTAGTTCAGAAGAAATGACCATTTCATACATAGTCCATACTACTTTAATTAAACCAATAAACTCCATTTTATCCATCCTGCAGATCATCCTTTCCATCAATTTCCCGGTCCTTTTGAATCAAGATACTTGCAATGCTCAATAAAACACCCCCTGCCCCCACCTACCCCCTCCCTTTCCCCAAAATAATAATAATCAATAACACAGACTGAAGTTCAAAAAGGAAGATACTCCACTTATAACCAAAAACAATCAAATATATTTATTTCATTGTTGTAAACAAGAAAAGAAGGAAACAGCATGAAGAATTTCATTATAAGTTGCAACACTAGTGACCGCTGTAAGGACCACAAATGAACAAAGGCTGAGCATCAAAAAAGTAAGCCAATATCGAATTTTGCAGCTCGAAATGGTAAGTGGAGACAAATACAAATGTCAAAGATCACACTTCATTATCATACAATTTCCACAAAAAAATTTACAGGACAGTTATGATACCTTAACAAAACGTGGCGTGAGGCAAGTGAACACTCTTCGTTCCTAAACATATCTCATATTGCAATATTCAACATGCTGGAACTTTCTTTTATCTATAAGAGCATTAGGTTCTTACCCTATTTTGATAACCTCATTATCTCAGTTAAATTTTTAATGCCATGATCTCAAGCTGAAGAACCGTCTAGAATTCATAAAAGAAAACCATGGCAAAGCATCCTATAAACAAGAATACGATCAGAAAGAAAAAGCAAAATAACTGAATCAAAACAACATTATTTGAAGATGTACGCAAATAGCAAGTCCATCTTTTCTTGAGAAGTTTGCAGATAATAGACAGAAACAATTTAACTGTGATCAATCATTTTATATTGTAATTTTTGTAGAAGAAGCAATTTAATTTTGATGGAGGGAGAGAGAGAGAGAGCAGAAAACATGGAACACTAGAGAAATAAACTTGTAACTCTTTAATCAGGGCCAAATGATACAATTTGTCTACTTTTGCGGAATCAATACAGATACACTGTCATACATACATTTCATTTTGTTGAGGACATACCAACACCATCTCAAGATGATCAATCAATTACGTGAATGATCAGCCATCAATCTTTTCTAATCCACAAACCTCTCAAGTGTCAATATGTTCATTGTATGCTATAATCAAAGAGATATACATACATTTAAAACATCTAAGCAGCTAAGAGTGAAGCATTTACAGTGCAAAGGTTTGCCTGTGGGGATGACCTCCAGCTTGGTAGAGCGTCAGATGATGTATAGCTTTAGCAAACAATTCCCTAAGGTCGGGATGCTGAGTCACCACAGAACGGGCAGCCCCTTCAAGAGCATTCAATGCCCGAGCTTGCTCGAGGGCCTTGCTGTTGCCAGCATTCAATGCCAAATAACATAGCAAGACAAGTCCAGGAACTTGAGCTTGATCATTACTCCGAAGCAATTTCATCAAAGGTGGAACGCCACCAAACTCAATAATTGCCTTTGAATGCTCCGAACCATTGAAATTTTCCGGGGAAGCAAACTTCCCCAATGCATTAGCCGCTTCCATGGCCACTTCCACATTACTATTACTAAGCTTATCAACCAGAGGACCGATTATTCTCGTTTCCCTAGCAGGGAAAGTTCGTGCCAAACACCCAATTGACTTAATAGCTGGGATCTGCAATTTCGGACTACTTTCTTCCTGAATTACTCTCAAAAGCTGATCCAAAACCGCCTTTGCAGCGGGAGAATTAGTCTTGAAAGCTGCACGTCTAAGATCAGCATTCGACTCTGCAACTGCTGTAATCTCCATAATTGTCATTAAACAATTAAATTGCAAATCCCCACTCTCCCTCTCTATAATTTTCGCCAAACAAAGCAACCCTCTTGTCTCTGTAATTTTTCTACTGGTTGCTAAACTCCCTTTGGATAACTTCCACAAAGCCTCTGCACAACTAACTTGCAACTTAAGCTTCACCTCAGGACTCTCTGCTTCCCTCTCTTTCCTACCTCTACTACTCCCATCCGAAAACGATGACGTATGAACTGACAACAATTTTGGATTCCTCATCGACTTATTATCAGTCATCTCTTTATTCATCTGAACAATAGAATGGATACTAGTTTTAGCTGCTTGAGGTTTAGCAACTTCCAAAACCAAATCCGCAGACAACAAAGACACTAACTTTCTTGTAACATTTTCTCGAACAAACTCTTCCCGGGCAACAGAATCCATCTCCGCCATTCTGGCAACCAAATTGGCGACCACTATTTGAACTTTCATTTGAGCTTCTCCTAAAACCGCAACAATTATAGGAATTCCCATCACATCCACGATTAATCTAACTCTTTCTTCATCAGTTGCGATATTGTAAAGCGTATTTGCCGCCGCGATTTGCGCTTCAGGGGAAGCTCCCTCTTTTAACAACTTGAGTAACGGTGAAATCCCACCTTCTTCAACAATCATCTTCTTGTTACGGTCGTTATCTTTAGCTAAGGAAGCGAGTTCGTTAGCAGCGTCGACTCGATCTTTCAACGGACCCATGTGTATTGTTGAGATGTAAGACCAAACCCAAGCGAGAATTGGGTCGTTGCTAGCGATTGGCGGAAGAGAAAGATTGGCTCCATCAGAGTCGAATAGCGAAAGCAGCCAACGCATATCGCCGATGGAAGACTCCAAAAGGTTGGAAACTTTACGGAAATCAGCGGTGGTAGTGATGGAGAAGAGATGGCGGAGAGGACCACTGTGACGGCACTTACGAGTAAGGGAGAGAGCACGCTCGAGGGTTTTAGTGATATCGCAGCAGATACGGCGGACGGGACGGTCGTAGAAGGTGGAGGTGGAGTTGGTGGAGAGACGGACGAAAGTGCGGAGCATTTGGGAAAGACGGTCAACTTGTTTGGCGAGCTCGGAGCACTCGAATTTGGAAGACTCAGCTTCTTGAGCTGATTTGCTAACTCGGTCGGCTAAGATGATGGGTAGGGAGAGTTCTTCTTGGATGGTCCTTTCTTCTTCCGGAGCTGCAGTTGCCGTAGCAGCGGCAGCGGCGGCAGCAGCCATTTCAACTACTATTAGTATTCAAATCTTTGTGGGTAGCTGGAAAGAAAGAGATTATAAGCTGGAAACTGAAGAAAAAGAAGAATGGAGGAAATCAAGGAATCTAGTGTTGGTGTACTGAAAACTGGAATTTAGGAGAAGATTTTTGGTGAAGTGCCGTAACTGTACGAGTCAGAGATTGAAAATGGAAGGTTCCAGTTCCACTGCTTTTTCTTCATTCTTGTTTTCTTTTTTTTTTTAGTTGAATATTTTTGGATTGGTTTTTCTTTTTCTTTTTTTTTTTTTAAATATAGTAACTTTTTTGTGGGAAGACTGGGGGAGGTTGGCTTGGAAAAGAAAAAGGAAATTAGGGTGCCTTTGCAAAGCTTGGCTTTATAGTTTAAGCCTCCACCATTTCAAAAATAGCATAAATGTCGCTTTACACCCTTAAGTTTGTACGGATTGCCATTTTGCTCCCAACTTTTTTATTTTGACCAAAATGCATCCTAAAGTTTTATTTTTGTGTCACTTTGCACCCTCGGTCATGGTAGGACAAACGATTCTATCACGGTGTCCGACGTGGCATGCCACGTGTACCAAAAAGTGACATGTGGCACACCACATGTACCAAAAAGTCGTGCCACATGTACCAAAAAGTGACACATGTCACGCCACGTGTACCAAAAAGTGACACGTGACATGCCACATGTTTCAAAAAATGGCCACGTGCACAAAAGGATACATGACACGTGTCATTTTTTGTCCACGTGGCATGCCACGTCGGACGCCGCGATCGATTTGTTTTGTCCTACCGGACAGAGGGTGCAAAGTGGCACAAAAATAAAACTTTATGGTGCATTTTGGTCAAAATAAAAAAAGTTGGGGACAAAGTGACAGTCCGTACAAACTTAATGGTGCAAAGTGGTATTTATGCCTTTCAAAAATAGTGCCTTGTATGAGAGGAAGTTATATTATGATATATAATATAGATGGACATGAAATTAATCTATGGTCAAAATCATTTGATTATGTTTCATGAGTTTTATTAATCAATTTAATATTAACAAGAGGGTTACTCCGTGCTAGCTGCGGAGTCTTTTCATTACAATCATTTTGTTATAGTCATGACGGATACAGGGTGGGGGCACCGAGAGCAAGTGTATTTTTAGGTTTCTCAGGTTTGAAAAAGTAATTCATAAATACTAAATTTAACCCCTTGAATATTGAAATATTGATAACTATTGAGCATTAAAAATACTTATTGGACTTGATATTCTTCAATTGAGTAAACACTTTCGTTTTTCAAAAAAAAAAAGCAAACACTTTCAACTCTTTAAAATCTTTTGGCAAAAAAAAAAAAAAAAACTCTCTAAATCTAAAGATCAAAAGAGACACTACGCATCAAAAAGCCTTTCAGTCTTTGCATCACATTAAAAACCTTCTTTTTCTTTTTTTTTATTTTTTTTTGTAAAATCACATTGGAATCATTTACTAATAGTAGTTAATTGTCTTGAACCAAATAATCCTACAGTGCATATATTTGTAATATGACAAAACTATAGAAAATAATAATGTTACCATTATGCATTTCTCAAGAAGTCGTAAAAATTTGAAACTAATCCATGGTATCATGAATTCAATTAGTAATTATTAATATGAGTTACAAATATGATATAACAATTGGAAAAAGTAGATCTCTCAAGAAATTTCCTTGGAATCTAGGGTACAAATGAAATAGTGCAACTATATAAAATTAACAATACAATGCTAGAGTGAAAAAATTGTCGGTCAATGGTTGAAAAACTTTTATAGAACTGGACAACTGAAACAAAACGTTAAAATTTAAATTCCAAATAAGCAAGTGAAAAAAAAATGGAAAACTAATTAGCATCAAAAGGAATGCATTAAATGTGAATCCCTAAATTCATTTAAAACCCACTAACAAAAAGTATAATCCAGGGGGCATGAACCAAATATATATCAGATTACTTTAATGGCCCAAAACAAACAAAAATCATCAAGTGTGAATTGAGGGCGATGAAGTAAAAACCAAGTGATTAAATGACGAAAACGGGGCGATTAGCTCTTCTCTGGTTGAAAGTTGAAAGAGGTAGTTAGTTTTTTCCAAAGTGTATAAAATTAATATGTAGTATAGTATATATGAGTCTTTTTTTTTTTTCAGTGAAATATTAACGAGTCTTTGATCATAGATTAATTCCAACATGTATTTATCATCTATATAAAATGCACAATTATTAAAATATAGTATTAGTACTTTGCCAATGCCATCCTACCATTAAGTCTTATCCAAATAAATGTGAATTCAACTTATTTTTGCTAC
>AWWV01010735.1:0-20328 GCA_001974805.1 Corchorus capsularis
GATTGAAATATTTAAAACTTAAATAATTAAAAAAAATAGGACATGTGTCAACTCAACAACCCGCTTGTGGAGTTCAAATTTACACCGCCGGTGTATCATATAATCACCCATTTTTTTATTGGTCTTTAATTAATTAATAACTTAATTACTAGTAATAATATAGCAAGCCAGCAATTCGTTCTTATCTTCAAACCATCTTCTTTAGCCGAAGGAATTCAATTACTTACTATATATATATATATATATATATATATATATATATATTAAGATTAAGATAGGTAATAATCTATTGTAACCAAAAAAAGAAAGAAAAAAAGATCCATTCTTTCGTATTTACCATCTAAATCTATTTTGTCATTATCCCAAATTCTACAAATTTAATCACCATTCAAATCAAAAAAAAAACCTCAGAGTCGTAAGTATAAATGTTGAATGATCCATACTACAAACAAATTAAACCAGAGTCTAACCCAGCCAGCCCCCCAGGTTGGACCTGCCAACATCCAATCATCAGCATTTACCAAATATATCTAGGATATATAATTTTAAAGTTGAACATCTCAGGAAAACCATGGTGAAAGTCCCCAAGGACTCACTCAAGTTGCTTGCATACCTGTCGCCTCTAATTCTCTTCAGATTTTCCACCATCAAACAAAGAAAAGGATGGAATGAGAATATGTTTTCACACCTAACATGAATACTGCTGTTGAATTTGGAGAAAGAGAGAAGTCCAAATGCATACATGGATGATGAATTGATAATGATATACACACACTTACTACAAAGGTCAAATATTTCATTGAAGAAGGTAACACTACATTTCTAAAACGAAAAAACAAACATACCAATTAAAATTTTGACGAGTTTTTCTATAATTGAACTAGAAGAAAAACACAGACAGAGACAGGGACAGATAGAGAATACTGAAATATGCTATTCAAAATTTTGGACACCATTTGTATCCACACAACACAAAGCTCTTGATTATGTGAGAAGTTTCGAGCACTAGGTTCGGGTGGATGAAAACCAATTGGAGGGAGATGAACAGAACCGCTATCACTCTTCCATTCGCTGATTCTCTTCTGTCTGTGTTTGAGTGACATTGACTTTGACTTTGGGAAGGCGGAGAGAAGAGTCTTCTGCCAGAGCCAGCGGAGCTTTGACCAAGTGGATCTCCTGCTCCAATTGCTTTCTTGCTTCTCTTTTCCTTTGGACTTTGCCTGCCTTAAGCCTGCAAAAAGATTCAAATCCCAATCCCTAAGCAAACAGCATTGCACAATATCTTCTAACAAGTTAAAAATGAAAGGAAACCAACCTGTTTTTGATGTAGTCAGAAGACCTGTCTGATCTCATTTTATCGATCTTTTTAATGGCCTTGAGAGTATTCTCTGCAAGGTTTCTATCATATCTCTCTGGCCTATTACGCTTTCTCTCAAACTCAAATGTTGAATCCTGGCAAAAAGAAACGAAACAAATATCATATAGATGTTTTGGTTTGATTATTGTAGCAGTGCAACAAGAACTATCACAAAATCAGTTAAGCCAAGCAAACCATCTCTACCTGTGTCATGTCCTTTCCGTGCAAACGCCTGTAGGCCTTGGTCCATTTTACTTTACGAGGATTCCTCTTCATCTTGAAGTTCTTATGGCATTTGGATCTACAGAAACGGAAGATCTGCAAAAGGTCGAAACATCAGGAACCATACGCACCCCTAAGTCCAAACCGCAATAAACAACAATAGCGTAGTGAACAAATGGCGAACCATCTCTACCTGTGTCATGTCCAATTAATGATTAATTGTTTAATGACAAACAAATGGCATTATCTTAAGACTGTAAAATTTTGCTAATGTCTTGACCAATGCTAACAAATACTAATACTAATCAAAATTTAACTACTGACATATACCACAACCACACTCAAAAAATTCTAAAATCAGAGAAACTAACATGGATGAGAACTAGACAGAAAGCAAATTAACCAATTCGATAAACCAATCGAAGGCTAACTCTTGGCATCATAAGTAGGTCAATTGCAGATCAAATAAAAACATATAAAACAAAACATTCTTCAAAATGAACTGAATTAAACAGAGGAATACTAAAATTCCAAAAGTAACATTAGAAACGCTTACCTTGGCATCATTGCGAACAAACTGAATACCATGCCCCGGATAAATAGTAGAGGAACAAAACCAGCACTTCTCTAATCTCATCTTATCTCAAAACAAATACAATTTCCTGTAACGAAAATCAAAATCGAAACAATTCAATTCCTAACAAGTTTATATTAGAGAAGCTAAATTTATTAATCAAGCTATTCACCTGATTATGAATAGCTTAATTATTAAAACATGCTTAAAACAGAATCCATCAAGCATAAACTAAGTAAATGATAAACCAAGCTTTCAAGTTTTTTTCACTAGGGTTCATCAATGGAAAACAGCAAAAATTCCAGAAAAAAAGGGGGAAAGGAGCCAACGTGAATTTCAATCGAATAACTCGTGCAACTTATAATCATCGTAGTGAATTAAACCATAAGGGGAAAAGAAGAAGCTAATTTTAAAATACCAAATATACGTTTCTAAAATAAAACCAAAACCTTCTTCTTCAGCATAAAAACCCTAAAAAAGTAAAGCAGAGAAATAGGAGTTGAGAAAGATTAATAGAAGAAGTTTATAACAGAGAAGCAAGGCTGACCTCTTCTATGGCGGGGCTCTTGTCGTCTTGTTCTGAGCCTGAAATCAAATAAGAGAAGAGACGAAGAACTGTTGGGGAGTGTGGCCGAGGAAGAGGGAGGTAAGTCGGCAGGGTTTCAGAGAAAGAAGACGAGAAAATATATCTTAGGGCAAATAATTTGGGCTTCATGGGCCTTATAGCATTTACATGATTAGTTGCTTTCAGCCCAAATGTTAGTTGCTTTGTAGCCCAAATTTGGAGGCTTTTCAGCCTATTATAAGCAAACACCAAAAAAAAAAAGGTATTTTACAATATAAAAATAATTAAGTATATAAAAATGAAAAGTCCAGAAAAAAAAATATAATTAATGGAATAAAGAGCTTTTTTTTGTTTTGGTAGTCTAGTAGTATAGTCAAATGTAGTTAGGAAGTTGGTTTGAAAAGTACAACGGAGCATTTGAATGTGTATGTTAATTCTTACTCAAGAAAAGAGAGCTGAAAAATTTGCTCGTTCTAGTAATACAATACATAGGAAGAAAAAATTATTTAAACGTACAAATAGGAGTTCTGCCTGCCTATTTCACTCTACTGATAGCTAATTTTTTGTTTGCAACTTGTAATAATTTGAGTATGGTTGGGCGTGCATACAAATCATTCAATCCCATTCATCATCCAATCTTGTTTACCCCGAACGCATAGAATAAACTAGGCATATAATTGAGTCAAGTTTATCTAGTATCAAAGCTCAAACCTGACTCCACTGTTTACTAGTAACTTGAACTCAATAACTTGACCCATTAATAAAGTAAATCACATCACATAGTATAATATAAGCATACACACTCATCAGGAGACGAGGGTCAAACAGATAACCTCCGCCACTTATATTATCCATATACAGGAAGAAAATGAGGTTTTTCCTAAAGTTAGATTACAATCAAATGCAATTGGGTGAACTTTCCTTTTTTGACTTCTTGCCATTGTTTTTTCATGGCTTCACGGCACTTCCTTTTGTTCACAGTATACACGATGATGGTGCTAGCATTTCAACTTCAGCACCAAAGGACAAAAAGGCACACGAGAAAAGAACCGACACGACGGTAAGGTGAAAAGCATCACTGGAATCTTTTCTTCTCCTTTTTAAATTATTATGCCAAGAAATGTTATCACATAAATGCAAAACGTATCTCAACTTTCAAAGGTTAGAAAACAGCAGATAAGGTACAACATTATTCTTCTAAGCAAATCTTCTGGTGAATTGAAGGCTAAAAAAAAGTTCATTTAAAAATTAAAATGAGAATTCAAACATCCTTTTACTGACAGATCACCAGAAACACAAGTTTGATCAAATAGAAATTCTACATCAGAGATGGTAATCGGTGAAACTAGATGAAATCTGAGTATACTGATAGTTCTTTTATTTGCATATCAGAAAGAGCAGCACGAATGAGAGTCGGATGTGTCATCTCTTTTAGAGTTTTGCCAGCAGACCATTCTGTACAGGCTTGGCTACCGCATTTTCCTTAATTTCACTGTCTTTCGTTTCCAATTCACAGGCATTAGGAGGGACATCGACGGCAGGTGAGCAATTGAAGAATCCATGCGGCTGCAACCAGAAAACAGTTGAGATATTTTCAGTCATAATTTTCCAGTGATCATCATTAAATTGAATAAAACATCAAAAATAACTAGATGTTGATTACCATTAGCATGAAACCAATGCGTTCCACTGGCATCACAGGCCAGTCTTCCAATCGAGGAACATGAGTAATTCCAAAAACATACCTGCAGTAAATGCATTCGGGATAAATTCAAACTCAAAATGGTAAGGAAACATAACACAGATTATCAAACAATGATATGACATATATTTGAATTCGTCGAATTGATGCTTCTATAATAAAGTCATTTAAATGAAAAGCAAGAAACCAACCAGAGCACTATATCAGTTTCCTCTAGAGGACGATCCTTCTTGACCCATGTAGCCAATCCTTCACCAACACGTGGATTTTGATTAGGAAACTCTCCCCCGGGAAACATCTCATCAGGAGCATACCTTGTAACCCAAAGGTTATGCTTCAGGAAAGCAGCTCTTCTTAAAAACTTGGCCTCAGAGCCAGCTAGTGGTAAACAGTTCGAACCAGGTACAAGTTTGTAGCCAGTCAATTGACCTGTCCGGTTTACTGTTCTCGTATTCCTCACCTGAAGTGTGTTACAGAATATGCATGAACAATTAAAAGCGACCGCATGAACACAAATTACTGCTTATAAGATAAAGGGGAAGCATGATTAAGCTTGCAGACAGATATGATTAGTTTGTTGAGAGCACAGCTTGTTTTCTTTTCAATAAGATACTTAGTCCTGCACTAAATATGTCCCTATTACAATCAACCAGTTGTTTAACAACACAGCTGAAGTTATATGATAGAAAGGGTAATCAAAGATGGAAATAGATCCACTTTGTGAGAAAGGAAAAACAAAAGTTGTTCATTTAAAGTTGCAGGAGAACATAGAATCCAATTAATTATTTCTAGGCAGTATCTGAAAGAACATTTAACACTAAGAAACTCCAAAGGCATATTATGAATTAGAACAGTTAAATCTGCGAGAAGCAACACAAACAAGCAAATTCGAAAACAAAGCTAAGTGGCCCTTACAATCCAATGGCGTGCTGACAAGGGATTACAATCACGCATTGCCTGCAGTTCACTTTTAAGCAGTGTCTCTTCCGCGTAGAAAGCATTATTATGAACATTATTTTCCCCAGGTTTCTCGACTTCAGCATTAACCTCAACAACCTAGAAATAGTAGAAATTATGTTATAGAGAATATTTTAGGAACCAAGCAAATAATAACCCTTAAAATTCAACACAAAGTACCTGATTGAAAGCTTCACCGGGTTTACAATCAACAGCCATATCCATACGAGCAACAAAGAAGTGTTGATGGACTGGTGCATATAAGCCAGGGGCAATCATTGTACCATACTTCCGAGATTCTCCAGGCTGCAATGCTCCTAAGCTAAGAATACCAGTAAGCTTAACTTCAGCTTCAATCTTTCCATCCTGTAGTGACCAAAAACTAACAAGTCAAGCCAAATCTTCAAAAATTATAAAATGTTCAACTAACATAGAAGCTCCCAAAGAGAACGCTACGGTTGCAGGAAGAAAGAGAAGCAAACAACTTATTAAAATTGAACACAGCTACGATTTATTAGGCAAATTCGCTTAAGTGCCCCATAAGCTTCTACAAACTTTTCCAACAAGAATCCTTTATCAGTTTTAAAATGGAGAAGTAAACATTCACATTTTTGAGAAGACCATTTATTTTATGTGAAACTGATATTTAACTTGCCTGATAAAAGTGCCAGTAAAATCCATACTCATAGTTAGCAACAGTGCATATAAAAGACACTGTTAACCTCCTGGACCTTCTAACTTCTGCCAGACCTGTTCTCCAATCTTGATGCTTCCACAAAATACCATGATCCTCTTCATGCAAACAGACACAATTATCAATTGTTTCAACACCTCCGGTAAAATTTGTAAAGTGAGCATCAAAGTATTTGATGTAGCCCAAACAATCACATCCCTGTAACAGCAATTTCGTTTTGAACAAATTCAAACTTTATAATAAAAGATGAGCACTATATAAGCCCAAAAAGGTAGAAACAGAAAGAATGATTAAACCTTCTTCAATGAATGTGCATTCTTTCCAAGACCATCTTCCCCTGCATCAAAAGCATTTTTGCGGTAATGTGGATCATTTGGATCACCATATGGCACAACCATCTCCACAAAACTCAACCTATGAGCAACAGGCCTTCGACCTCGACTACCATCAACATACGCAACAGAGTATATAACCAAACCCTCCTTTGGGGTGAACCCAATACGGAAATTCCACTGTCAAGAACAGACAAACAAAGAGACCTTACATATGAGTTTCTGAGTTTAGCAAGAAACATAACAAGTTGATTAAATTCAAACCAACCTTCTGCCACTCTACGAAGTGTCCATTAACTCGAAAGCTCGGACCTTCAGGCTGAATAATCTGTAAGGGTTTCACATCACTTCGATCAACCCCACCTCTTGTTTCTCCAGCAGTATAATTCCTCAAAGGATCAGCTGGAGGCAAGGGAACAAATTTACGATCTTCAAACTCAATCACCTCCATCTTTTGCATATCAACACGTACATAGATACCCTCAACTGGGCGGGCATAGCCATTTTCCATGGGACAGTCACTCTCTGTTCTACAGAATATAAGTGGTTTAGCAAGTCTTCTGCTAGGAGCATCAGCATCACTATGATAACCCACACACCTGTTGAAAATGGATATAAACCCATAAGTATAAGTACAAGCTCTCGAAACAAATTAAGAACCAAGGCAAATGAGATGCAGATTTAACAAACCAGGGATCAACCATCACAAGGTCCATGTCCTCAATGCCCCTTTTCTTCATTGCCTCTCGGAATGGAGGATAGTCTTTTACAATAGCTTCACATTCAGCATATTCCATAGCATCCTGGATGGAGCTCAAAAAATGAGAAAATAAAAGTAAAATGGTAATGATTTTTCTAACAGTAAAATTCTCTATAACAGAAGGTCTGCTAGATTGCAACAAGTCCAGAATTCTAAAATAGAAAGCACAAACTTAAATGGCAAGGAACAAGATGTACCATAGGAGGCTGAACATCTGGAACAACTTGTGTTGATATTACTTTTCCCCTGTGATGTCCACCTCGGGTTACGGCATGTACTTCTGATAACTCAACAATCCATAAACTTGTCTCATTAGACTTTTTGTTATAGACAACCAATCTAGCTCGCCTTGGAGGGAGCTTGGTAGGGATAACTGGTCCACCTTTGGTCCTGGGAAGTAATGAGGGTTGGAATGGTGGAAAGAAATACGCATCTGCTAAAGCAACAACATGCTTGGGTGGCTCCAAAAGAACCACTTCAACGAACCGCATGCTATCTCTTACCTGAAAAACATAAGAATATTACTTAGTGCAACCATAAAATCAATAGTTGGATTATGCAAGGAGGACAAA
Source organism: Corchorus capsularis (assembly GCA_001974805.1). Taxonomy (NCBI): domain Eukaryota; kingdom Viridiplantae; phylum Streptophyta; class Magnoliopsida; order Malvales; family Malvaceae; genus Corchorus; species Corchorus capsularis. The sequence continues at coordinate 7,736 of AWWV01010735.1, forward strand.
AAAAGAAAGACACTATAGTAAAAATAAGCAACCTCAGGAGTGGCTCCAGCAGCCCTGACAGTAGCAATTGCTACAGAGATTTCAGCAGCAGATAAAGGGTCCAATGGATGGCTGGTTTGAGGCCTTGTCAAAACTTGAACCCCTGCAAAATCAAGGCAGCAAGCTTATTGAACCAAAACAAAGGTAACAATCTACGTCCACATCAGCATTTGAGAAAATAAAGTGCTAGATATTCAAATATCATCATCATATCTCTAAAAAACGTTGGATTAAACACAACACCATTCAAGTTATTAATTTTTATTTTTATTTAGAAAAACTCAAGTAAAAAGAATTTAGTCAACAATCAGCATAGAAAAAATAAAATAAATGAAAATAAAAGGTCAAGGAGATCATGCACTAAGTCATAAACTTGTCGTCCTCTCACAAAGAAATCTTGCACTTCCAGATTCTTTCAAAAGAATAACTATAAAAAAATAAATAAAAGAAATACACATGCATTTGACATAGAAAAAAAGAATGTTTGAATAAAAAATTCACAGTCTAAGATCAATCTTTATCCAGACTTTAGATTCTTGATATCGGAGTATAATCATTAATCAATCACGAGGAAAGAGATCATACAGTAAATCAAATATAGAAAGAAAATCAAATAATCGAAAAAGAAATCATAGTAATAACTGTAAAACAGATACGATCTAATATGAAGATCATCCGAAAGACATTAAAGCGAGTGATGAAAACGAGGAGAGTTACCTTTGGCGGAAGGAGTAGCTGCGGTGGAAGAGTCTGGAAGAGGATCAACGGGGCGAATCAAGGACGCCATGGAAGTTTTGGAGGCGCGTTGATCGTCGCGGCGATCCGTAGAGGCGACGGTCCACTCCTGTACCGCATTGCCAGAGGAGGCAGCGGCAGCGGCTGGCGCGGCGGAAACAGCAGAGTCGGCAGCAGCAGGAGCAGCACAACATGAAGAAGGAAGCGTCGCCTTTTTCTTAGCTGAGGCCATTGTAGAGGGTTCGCAAGCTCGCCAAATCCACCGTAGTAAGTCTCAACACAATCTACTGACATACAGCAAAAATTTACTCTCCCTTTTCTCTCTCACTTCACCTCAACTTTCTCTCTCCCTTCAAAGAACCTTCAAGAACCTTTCAATGGAAAAAAAGAAAAATTAAACAGAAAAATGAAAAAAAGAAACAGAATATAACAAACTTTTGATCACAGATTCGTTTATACGGGCTGATTGGAGTGGCAATGAACTGTAATTATAACGACAAAAGCGTCTTTTTTCATAGAAAGGAAGAAATGTTATGGGAAGTGAAAGAAAACAAAAAACTAAAGGAGAGAGAAAGATGAGATGAGACAGCAAAGAGGAGGGGAAGGCAGCCTTTTATAGCAGTAAGCAGAGTATAAGAAGAGCAAGTACTACGGGTGAAACCACGTGCATCCATCTCACTCCATTTTTATTTCTTTCTTTTTTTTCCTTCCCTTTTTCCTACTAGTCTAGTACTTCAAAAATCTTATTTTTAGTATTAATTTTTCGGTATCAAATAGTCACATTAAAGTTTAATTATTTTCTGGTCAAAAAAAAACTTTAATTATTTTTAAAAATTTCTAATATTGGAATAATTATATGAGATTACACTAATTTAAAGTCGAATGTCGAATCTTAAAGGAGAGACTACAAGTACTCATGATATGATATATATTCAAAAATAGTACTTGGTACAAATATAAGGGATATTTAGGTGTTTGAATACAAGAATATACTTTTTAGTTGTTTGGCAACATACAAATTTAAGATAAAAAAAATTAAATATTATTTTTGAGTACACATCATGAGTACTTATAACTTTCTCAATCTTAAATTCTTTTAAGCGTCGATCTTATTTACTTATCACAAGACGCAGAAGCCTTGCTCGAGACGCATTAAGCTCTAACAAATCGTCCATCCTTATTATAATTTTCTTTTCTTTTTTTAAGAAAAAGTTTTAAAAATTTGGGTGTTTTATTTTTGGAGATAAGGCTAAAATTAGGAGAGAGAAAAATAAAATATGATAATAATAAATGGATGGATGGGGTGGGGCGGTGGGGTCTACTTTTTATTTTTACTATTTTTTTTTTAATTTTATTATAGGAGGGAGATAAGTGGGAGTGATAGAGTGATAGGAGGGTGTGCATGTGATAATGTACATACATACATATATTAAGGACTAAACGCATTTTGCTGATATTAGCCTGATAAGGCCATAAAACTTTTCTTTATTTTCTTTATAAGGACTTTTAATTTATCTTCTTTTTCGATTTTGACTCTAATCTTTTCTATTTTTTCTTTATAAACTAAGATATAACTACTGTGGCAAGTTAATTCGATTCACTATTAGGCTTGAGCTCGGATGAGTTTTGGTTTTCTGGACTTCACCTTCACTCAAAAAAAGCTAGTTCTACTCAAGTCGATCCAGTATCAAGAATGGCATTAGTTCAATTTAAAAATTGAATTTTCAATTTTTTGGATTGGAAAATATCTCAAGTTATTCGAGTTCAACTCTATTTTATATAATTATGTAAATTTTTAAAATTAGTAATGCATAACATAATCAAGGTAAATTGAGTCGAGTCACTACTAAATTTGAATTGAAATGAGTTTTGATTTTCTGGGCTCGAGCTACTCAAGTTGAATCAATGGCAGATATGACCTTGATTCATTTTATTGAGCTTGCAAGAAGTTCAATCATTATTGGTCGTATCAATTGAGTTTTTTTTTTAATATCAAAAAAGAATCAATTGAGTTTTTAATTTTCTAAATAATAAACGAATCGAATTCAAATATTCACCAAGTCAAGTCAGAGTAACTAACAATTTTTTTTTGACCCTTTTGCATCCTAATTTATAGTAACTGATTACTGGCAATTTTACCTTGTTACCGGATTAAATCATCAACAATTGAACTTTATAGCCTTATTGGCTGCATTTCTTTTTCGTTTTTTTTTTTTCTTTTTTGGCAATTATTGGCTGCATTTCTTTAGATGCCTCCAAAGTCCAAACGGTCACTTAATTTATAGTACTTATTACTTAAAGCTTTTACTACTGATGCCAAAAAAAAAAAGCTTTTACTACTATTTATTTATTAGAGTATATTATTATATATATATATGATTTAATTTACGTTTTAATTTGTAGTTTTAAATGTGATTGGTGAACAGAAATCCATACCGTATTAATTTGTTTTTTTTTCCGCCAAATAACCTCATATCTAACGGCTTAAATGTCACTTTGCACTCTAAAGTTTATATATACTGTCATTTTGCATCCTATTTTTTTCCGCCAAATAACCTCATATCTAACGGCTTAAATGTCACTTTGCACTCTGAAGTTTATACAGACTGTCATTTTGCATCCTATTTTTTTATTTTAATCAAAACACACCCTAATATTTTATTTTTGTTCCACGTTACACTCTCTGTTACGGTAAACTAACGGTACCATCATGGAGTCTTATGTGACATACCACGTGTACAAAAAATGTAACATGACATGTAGGGCTGTGCAAGTTTCGGGTCAACCGATTGACCCGACCGAAACCGACCCGAAATCGGTTAAATCGGAACTAGTCAATCGGTTTCGCGGTTTATTGGTTTAAGTTTCGGTTTATTCGGGTTAGCGGGTCGGTTGTCGGTATGGTGATGGAAACCGAAACCAACCCGAGAAACCGAAGTTGAAAATATATATATTTAGTTTTGATATTTTAATTTTAAATATAATATATATGTTATTATAAATTAAAAATCTAAATATATATAACATTAATAATCATAAAATCAAAAAATATATATTTAATTTACATTTATCTTAATTCTAAAATATAACAATATATAAATTAAATAAAAAAAAAAGTAACTAAAGTGTATTCGGTTCTAAACCGAAACCGACCCGAAACCGCATAATCGACTACCTTCGGTTTTTGACGGTTCCTATATGTAATCGGGTCGGTTTCGGTTCCTATAATTATGTGTCGGTTAAGTTTAAAAACCGACCCGAAAAACCGAAACCGACCGATTGCACACCCCTAATGACATGATGAGGTGGCAAAAAAATTTCTTTATTTTATACTGACGAGACATATCAAGTGGTGATTTTCGGAAGTGGCATGCCACGTCAACATCATAACAGCGCCATCAAAACATAATAAATTTTCAATAACAGAGGGTGCAACGAGGAACAAAAATAAAACATTCATCTTTGACTTTTTCTTTTTGGTAATTACTAATGGATACACTTTCATATAGAAAGCAAAATATCCTTTTATATAAACTTCCATATATAAAATCTTCCAAAAAAAAATCATTCCTTCGATATATAATTTAAAATAACTTTCCTAATTCTTTTTCACATATTTTTGTATTAAATAAAATCATGAAATTATATTTTTATAACAAAAAATGTATAATAAAAATGCAAGGAACATGGTGAATTTGATTAAAAGGAAAAAAATATTTGATCGGCTATGTTTGGTTGAGTTTTTGGCACGTTTGGGAGTCCAAACGTGACAAACACTCTAAAAGCAGGCTTTGGTGCATTCTTGGGATGAGAATGATCGTCTTCCGTGGCAAACTCCATAACAACAAACAATATAATTTCCAAAAGCTAGAAAATGTTGTATCTGGAGTTTTTAGAATTTTAATAGTTGAGTTTTGCTTATCTTGTCCATATTATTTTATAAAATACTTCTATATTACTATTTTTATTGGTCATTTTATATTTGATCTCATCGTCATACCAAGCATACATGTCATCACTGATTAAGTTCTTAAAGCTACAATTTTAATCCTACATGTACAATAATTAATCTTCTTATTTAAATCTCCTCAAAACCAATATCACCACTTTACAAAACAGAGCCTAGTAAAAGTTTTAAGGGATTAGCTTGTTTTGTTAAACATATTTGTGTTTTTTTTAAGCCATTGTTAAACGTATAAACGTTTACTTATCTTTTTTTAAAAAAAAATAAATAAAATTGTTGTGCCAAAAATCTCCTTGGAGCTTAATTAGCGATAAATTTGGTGTGAGGGCATGCCAGTCAATTTGCACAAATTGACAAAGAGGTGCAGAAACGTATTGTAGATTCGTTTGTAGAGGAAAATAAGATCAGACATTTGCTTGTGGGAACTGAATCAAAGTCACACCGGAGCATTTAAATTATTGATTCCAGATTGCTTCAAAATTAAAAGTGTTTTCAAGGTTTTTCAATAAAAGCTAAGAAAAATAACAAAAGATTACTATTTGAATTGATTTGCAACGGGTTACAAAGGAAAGAACAATGAAGAACTTTCAGAAAAAAACAAAGGGCTTAGTTTTGCAGCAGGGCAAGTTTGTAGCGTGTTAAAGCATGTTGAAAATTGATGGAGGAGGTCTCTATTTATAGGGGGCGGCATGGGATTTGGAGCTTGATGGGCCGGTGGCTTGGCTTCATTTCTGGCTCAGTGCAGCAATCTTCCTGCGTCATCTGGCTGCACTTCCTTCATGCGCTTAAAGGAAACTTCTTGGAAACTATTGTAATGACCTTCATGTACTAAAAACGCCACTCATCATCCAAGTTCATCCTGCGTCATGCACTTCATGTAACTTTCGAAATCTTCACCTCTCAGGCACATAAACGCGTGCTGCACCTACTTTAACATGGCACAAGGTGATGGATATGGCGACGGAATAGTTCAAACACTTGTAATTTCTGAACTTGCTTCACTGAGCCATATATCATTGGAATAGCCTCATTGTCATTGTCTTAATGCAAATTTCAAAATCCTCCCCCTACTAGCGCATTTTGGCGTATGGGCTACTTTGGTGCGGTGCGGAGAGCAACAACTTGGTGCAGAAAGCCTCTAAACACTTAAAATTATTAAGTTTTGACCATTGAACCATAGATATATAGGCGTGATTCACATATCATAGGGCCTATAGTTCGCTTATCAAGAAAATTGGCTAAGGAAATGGCTTAAACCGTTGCAGGAACAGTCATATGTCCTTAATTGAAAAACTTGTAAAAGTTACGTTCTTGCTGCACCTGAGGTGGTGCAGGGTCTGGGCCGCTAAACCTAAGTATTGAGGTGAAAATATTATAGACATATCGCGCCTCATAAGCTTATTACATGTATTCAAATTAACTTCTCGAGATAATGTTGCGCCGTCAAATATCTATCTCCTTGCGCTTGAGGTAGCGCAAGATGTTTTGAATTCTTTCTGCGCTGGGATAAGACCAAGATCTGGGCGGCTTGACTTGAATTACTTAAGTGAACATGCTATAAATATGCCGCAGGTCTCAAGTTCAATTCACATCTCATGTCTTTGCACACCAGTATTAGGTGAATGCTGCACTTGAAAACTGTTATCTGAACATGAGGTTGCGCAAGATGTTTTGAATTCTTTCTGCGCCATCATTATTTCTCTTAATTATTATTTTTTCATAATTATTATTTAATTAATTTCGATCCAATATTAGGAAAATAAGGTATTTTCCTAGTCAAAATAAAATTAAGGTGACGCATGATCGTATTCATGTTAGAATTTGGGAACTAATGTTGATCATTCATTTTAATTTCACAAGTTCATTTACAATTTTATAAAAAATGTAAATTAAGATATAAACAATAATATATATAAATCTAATAGTAAAAATTAAAAAATGATCAATATAACGTTTGTCACGTTTTTTTCCTCTTGCTAGCGAAGCGTGAAACATGATGAACCAAATTCATGAAGCAAAGCTGAATTTAAAATGCAAACAGGCAAAGGCAATAGGCAAAGAAAATGCAGGCATTTGAAAATTTCTAAAAATAAGAAACAAAAATTGCGAAAAAACAGAACAAAACAAAAACAAAAATTCACAAAATTCAAAAACAAAAATTCACAAAATTCATGAAGGAAACCGCAAGAAAAACAATAAAAAAACAGACGAAACATCCCTATGTTGAAAATGAATTATATTCATTTATTCAATTATATACGTACTTTTCTCTTTTCAAATTTTATTTTATTCTTTTATTCAAAAAAATCTTCAAATTTCTGTATTTTTTTTTCTTACGCGCAAATGAAAAAGTTAATTACTATGAGAATAAATTATTCTGGCATACACTTGTTGAGAGGATTTTACCTTACACTTGTCAAATCTATTTAAAGATACTCTTATAATTAAAAAAAAAAGTAAATTAATTATAAGTAAGAAAATACTTTTCTTATGAAAAAACATTGTAATTCACTAGAAGAGATAGCATTTTACTTTTTCCTTATATCACCATAAAAATCAACTTTTTTTTACCAGAAAATAATCAACTTTATATTTTGAAGAAGTCACATAATCAATTTATTTTATTTCTTTAAAAAGAAGGATAAAAAAGGAAAGACAAAATGTAATGGGTAGATCAACTAGATAGTATTATTCTGTCATGATCTTATTCAAAACTACTGTTTTGAGCAATCTTTAAAACTATTGTATATTACTATATGTTTTGATTTTTAGAAGTATCTAGAATTATTCATTTCTTGATATATGCTTCTTTAAAAAAAATACAAAAACATAAATTCAATTTAATACCCTATTTATACTTTATATATATAGTGGGCATGTCTTTATCTTTATGCAGAATCTAAATCTAAAATCATCAATAATAAAAATTACCAATGTTGGGATCGGCATGAACAGGTCAAAGTTCTTGTCAACAAAATGAGAATCTTGAATATAAACAACTATATTTGGCCAAAAAAAAAAAATGAATATAAACAACTATACAAGGGTGCTTATTATATTTTCAATTATATAAAGTAACTTATCAAAGTTGAAATGACGGTACCAATATGCTTGGCCCATAGATTATGAAAGTGATATGCAGAATTAATGTCTCCATGATTATTAATTAATCCATCTCAGAATTAAATAACAATGGGTCTGGCTATCGAGCATTGATCATATGCATATTTAAATAAATTTAATTTAATTTAAGTTACTAAATGCAATCCCATCTGCATCGCACCCGCTACTTACCACCTACCTGCAGGATGAATTCTGTCTCAAATAGAGAAAGGTATTAAGGAAAATGGGATATTTCGAACTTGAAAACCCGGTGTGAATTCTAATCTCTAATTAGCATTTTAGTTAGATCAGGATCGTCGACAACAGCTTTCCATAAACCGTTACAACTAGGAATTTTCATGTTTAGTATGCACTACAAGCCCTTCTTTATTTTCTAGACTGTATAATTACATTAAGTTTCGACTAATCTCTAAATTGAGTTGCGCTCATGAATTCCAAATATATAAACTCTACAATGTCTATTTTTATCCAATTACAGAACTTGAGGATTGAGATCTTACTTAAAAGGGTTATTGATCACTCTCTTAACCCCTCAAATTCAACAAACAACTAAGCATTAATATATATATATATATATATATATGTGATGTTAGTATGTGTTTATATATAGGCACTTCCTAAAACATAGTAATAATTTACGTTTTGTTAGTTTTAAGTGTTATTTTATAACTTATGAGACCCACATTCCTTCCCATCAGTCTATTATCAGTTTATCACTAATCACTTGAAGAAATTACATGGGAGTGTCAGCTCAACTGTTTGGTGATGGAAGCTAATAGTTAAGAGCATTGGGCAAAAGCAACATCGAACTTTGATAATGATGTTTTATTTTTGTTTTTGCTTTAATCAGATCTGAGTCACCTTCCTTACCTACCTCCACAATGCTAATCTTATAAAATTAGTCAATAATTAAAATATTTTATAAGTTGTAATTAAATACTTCTACTTATGTATTATACAAGTATACATCATGCTTTTTTTTTCTTATATACCTCCCCCACATAATTTGTTTTTTTTTTTGTTTTTTTAGCATAATCCAATAATTGTCGAATTGATTATATATATATGGACATTCTACATAAGCCAAGATCCACATCGAACACTTAACTGGATCATGACATTCCTGTGTGTCTGAGCACTCTTTACCGACTAGCTCATCAACATCCTTGCCGAGCCACAAAAGCCCCTCACACACTCTAATAAGCGTGACATGGACATTGACTCTTTGATATGACAGTCCATACGTGCCTCCTCAATCACCCTGTCTTGACATTAACACTAAATTCAAGTATAAAAGTCGGGGGATTTCCCTACTTCTACACAACACGCACCCTTATTCTCTTTTATTTTCCTTCTCCCTTCTACCCTGGCCTTATTCTCTGCAGGATTCTTATTGACTTAAGCATCAGAGTAAAATCAGAGGGCAGTCGCCCATCAATGTATTCTTCTTTGTGATTATTGCAGGTTACTAATAATCTAGACTAACAACTTGGGTGAAGTGCTTTGGTTTCTATAGAAATACCTCAATATTTCTCAATGTTTTTCAATTCAAATTAGATCATAGAAGGATAATAATAGTTTTTGATAAATTAAAGATCAGTTTCTGACAAATTCAAATATCAAAGGAAAGAAATTATACAAACAATTCTTGCGTGCACTACACTTACTTACATTTTTGAATTGCTAATTAATCGGCTAGCTCAAAAAGCCCCTAAATTTACACAAAATGGCCAAATAAGCTCTTGAATTCTAATTGCAGTCAAATAAACCCCTGAACTCTTAAAAAAGTCAAATAAGCCCTTTGCTGATGGTTAAATGCTGAAATAAGGACTAAACATTTCAAGATTTTCTCAAATAAGGATCAAAATACACAATTTCAACAAATTAGAATACATACTTAATATTTTTTTTACAAATTGGATACAATATGATTTAATACTAATGTGTGAGATATATATAAACTGAAAAGCACATGATAGTTTTATATCATATTACATTTTAAAGCATTTATTTTGATTAATAGGGTTTGATTTTTAATTAACATGATAATATCATTTTTCTATCAAATTTAACGTGTACGCATGAGAAGCATGGTTTTCATTTAAGGATATTCCCTAATTTGTAAAAAATTTGCTAAGTATGTGTTTTAATTTGTTGAATTGTGTATTTTGATCCTTATTTGAGAAAATCTTGAAACGTTTAGTCCTTATTTCTGCATTTAACCGTCCGAAAATAGTTTATTTGGCTTTTTTAAGAGTTCAGAGGCTTAATTGGCTGTAGTTAGAATTCATGGCCTTATTTAACCGTTTTGTCTAAGTTCAATGGCCTTTTTAGCAATAAACACTAATTAATCTCTGTTTTATTATTCCAATATTAGAGCATTGATAAACCTCACCCATATCTTTTCTTTTTTTGCAAAAAAGAAGCCGAAAGGATTAAGTTCTTATACGACTTTATGATAAAAGTAGCCATCAAATTTGTATCAAAAGGAAATAATGACTCTTGTACTTTCAATTGACACCCGAATTTGTGATTTCGGGCACATTTGTCCTTTTGTAAATGAACGTTATACACACCAAATCATGATGTCAACGTAACATAGATGTGAACTATAGCTTTAATGAACAAAATGACCCTCAAATTTGTACCAAAAGAAAAAAAAATAGCCCTTGAGCTTGCACCAAAAGAATAATGTAACTGTTGAACGTAGACATGATTTAATGGATATGTTAACGTCCGTCTACAAAAGGGTCAAATGTGTCCAAATTTGCAAATTCGGGTGTCAATTTAGACGATTAAAAGTTTAATGACTATTTTGTTTTTTTGGTACAGGTTCGATAACCATTTTATCTATTAAAGCGTTCTTATATTACCAGACCTTCCAACTAAATCATTCTCCAAAAACAAAGTAACATGTCATGAAGAGCCGTATTCAACACTGTAGTTCCATCTCCACAATGAGTGCTATCCATTAGGCTCATAATAAGATATTTTCAAATGGAAGTTTGGGAATTGATATCTCATTAATTAGATTGATTACTCTATTGAAATTCTTATAGCGGATATTATATATGATAATAATTAACTAGATAGTTTAGTTGGCTTTGTGTGTTATCATGAAAAAAATGAAAATGTCCAAAAAAGCTTTCCATTTCCCAACCAAAGATACAACAACAAAAAGCAAAGCGAAGATTTATTCCAAAGGAGGGGGACCTTTCATTATTATTGAATCTGCATAATGTCCATATAGTTGATAACCAATATGAAGTATAGGTATATAAAAAATGAATTATTATGAAAACATCAAATCCCATTATCCAAATTGGACCCTACTGCACACCACAAAAATACTAGCTAAAGGTGACTTTGTTTCATAAAAACATCCTCTTATTTGAGTTGGAAGAAAGAAAAAAACAAATAAAAAACTTATACTAGAAATGGATTTGATTATTACAAAGACAAGCCACAAATCTCACTAAAAAAAATCAAACCCAGCAGCCCTAATTTTGTCAACTTTCTATTAATTCCTTAGAGGAAGGAAGGGGAAATCCAGCTGCAACCCAAGGTCCAAGGGGGTTTGTGAATTGTGTGAATAATGTTTTTATAAAGAATAATGGGAAAAGCCAACATACTTTACAGTTAAGCAACCTTGTTTTCATATGAAAAATAATTAAATTAATTTATATTATTATAAATAGTATGGATTTGAATTCCATATTGTACTTGGAAATCCATGTGTCCAACCATCTTTGGATAAATATGCAAATTTGTTAAACCCCATTAATTAATTTGTTGCAAATGTAAGCTTTGCTGAAATCAGATTTGCGTATGTTTCATGCCTTGTTGTTGCAATATGCCAACATCATATGCATTGTAATCATTCTTTTTTTTGGTGAAAATATGCATTGTATTCATTCGCTGGCATCCTAAGCTAGAGATATTAATTAAGGTATAAAAATCAAGTACTAGCTACTAATTGATTTCGCCATTAAAAGGCTGACTCAATTGGAAGGTTAGTTCGCTACAAGCTGAATGGTGGGGTTTTTATCAGTGTCTTCTTTTTTCTTGTCCAAATTTCGAATGCAATCAATGAAACAGATTATGATTTGCTATCATCCTAAGGAAAGATTAATAATCAACAAATATAGAATAGCAAACAAAATTTTCCCATCAAAGGTTGCTTGTATATTGTAAGATTAATTAGTTTACCTCGAATGGAAATTAAATTGGGTCAAATTACTAGCCTAGCAATGGTGGCTTTCAAGTATTGTGTTCAAGGGTCAAATTACTAGCCTACCAGTGGTGGCTTCAAGTATTGTGTTCAAGGATCAAATTACTAGCCTAGCTAGGCTAGGCTATGGAAATTAAGATTTTTGAAGTCCAGATCTAACCAACCGGCAAATTGTTCAAATAAATATTAGGGATTACTAAATACCGCCCCCTTTTACTAGGTACCGCCCCCTCCCCCTTTGGACTATTTTGTCATTTCTTTCAAATTTCAAAATTTTCCATTCTCTCAAATTCTCTCAACCTTCAAACTTTCAAATCTCAATCATTCAAACAAAATAACATCAAAATTCATGGAGTAGCAACATCCTGGATGGGTAAAGGAATTTTCGGATTGAAAGTACGTTTTTTTTTTTTAAAAAAAAAGTAGAAAACAAATATCTATTTATCATTAATCAAATATTAAAATCCTCTTGCTAATATTGATATATCCATACCCATTTAA
>AWWV01010736.1:0-10289 GCA_001974805.1 Corchorus capsularis
ATCTTTTTTCTTTTTTTTTCTTTAACATTTTTAGATTTTTCTGTATTAAGTATTGGACAATTCATTTAGTTTAAATGGGTATGTATATGTCAATATTAACAAGAGAATTTTAATATTTGATTAATGATAAATAGATATTTGTTTTGTTACTTTTTTTTAAAAAAAAAACATACTTTCAATTCAAAAAATCTTTGTTTATGCGTTTTGATGTTGTTTTACTTGAATGATTTTGAATGATTAAGTTTTGAAAGTTTGGAGGTTGAGAGAATTGAAAAGTTTGAAGTTTTATGGAAAATAAAGCAAAGAGCAAAATAGTCCAAGGGGGGGCGGTAGCTAGTAAAAAGAGGGCGGTATTTAGTAATTCACTAAATAATCTTGTAAAAATATTCGATTTGGAGTTTAATCTTTCAATTTCAATTTAGGGTGTGTTTAGTAGGCCAGTCCACCGCCGTTTGGGTCCAAAACGATGGTGGACTGGTCCACTGAAACCTTAAATGTAAAATATCAGTTGGTCAGTTATCTTACTTGGCTAGTTTTTCCCTCCGGTTCACTGAAGCTTTTAGACTGGCAGGAAAAGCTTCAGTTTGGCAGTGAAACGCCCTCTCTCCTCTTTACCCTTCCATTATTTATATTTTTGTATTTTTATTTTGTGTTAGATTAGATAACTACCACACTTCCTTGGTCCCACAATTTATTTAAATTTATAAATAGACATATATATATATATATTTTGGTACCGAGAAAATCAACAAAATATTTTAAGATTAAGGCCATGAGAAGGATCCATCATGTCTTGCAGCTGCTTCCATCAGCTTCCTGAGTTCTGTGACTAGAGGGTGCTGTCCTTGAAATAAACAAATCCTAGTAAACTTCTTGACCAAGTCCAGTATATCTACTTTGATTGGTTGCTCCTTCCAGTGGGACAATGATGTTCCGCTGATGATTGCTTTCCAATTAGCCCCATTTGTTCTACACCATAGAAAATCAGCACCACTCTCATTCATTCTTTGTAATGCAGCTCTGGGCAGCATAAGCATAGCCACTTGTTTCTTTCTTGCCAAAATCACTCTCACCATAATTCTCGCGTCACCTTCTTTATGCCTTGCCATCATGCCTATGACATATTTATTTTGTCCTTGCAATCTAAAAACTTCAAGAAACATCATCCATGCTTTGGTGGAGAGTACTGGTAGGCCTACAAACACAAAGGTTGTTAGGTTGTTTGGGTGGGTGATCTCGATCCCTTTCTTTCTATTTGGTACCTGAAGCTGCATCTCTTGTTTTTGGTAGGCCTCAAGGATTCTAGAACTATACGTTTCAATTCTTTTCCTAGTGTACCTAGGATTTGGCCTAACCCCGCTAAAGATAACTTCATTCCTTTGTTTCCAAATTAGCCACAAAGAGCAAGCAAATTCAACAGAGAACCAAGCCTTCTCCCCTTTCTGAAGTTCATCTTTCCCCAGCCATTGGAGAATCCATCCTGCCAGGTTCACTTCTTGGAATTCGTTCGTTTTGATTCCTAATGGGGACCCAAACTAGATAGCCCTAACAAAGGTGCAGTTCCAGAAGAGGTGTTCAACTGTCTCTACCTCTTGATTACATAAAGGACACATTTCCTCAAGTTGAATACCTCTCTTCCTAAGTTCATTCCTCGTTGGAAGACAATTGTTGCAGATTTTCCATAGGAAGATGATGATCTTGTAAGGTAGTTTGAGTTTCCACAAATTCTGCCATTCTTTTTTATTTGAAAAATCAAGTGACTCTTGTCTGCTGCTGTTGCTAATAAATTTAAAGGCCGCCTTCATTGAGAATTTTCCACTATTTTCAAATCTCCATATTGGTTTGTCAGTTCCCCCAAAAATGGAAACTTGGCATTGCATTAGCTCCTCAGCTTCTTGTTAGTTGAGTAATCCTCTTACTAGCCATTCTTGCCATGTGTGGTTTCTCATACAGAGAAGTGCATTGGCAGGTAGCAGCTGTCCACCTGCATTGTGGTCTACATTCATCTCAATTCTCCCATTGTTCACCCTGATCTTGTCTCCACTCCAGGTTTGGATGTCCATTCCTTTCAAACAGATATCCCTTCCTTGGAGAATGCTTTTCCACATCCAAGTGTCTGATGGTTTTGGTTCCACAACATGAAAATTTGCCTTTCTGCAGTACTTATTCTTGAGTTGTCTTATCATAAGATTTTGTTCCTCTTTTAAGAAGCGCCATGCCTGTTTACAGATGAGTGCTGAATACATGTCTTGTACTTTCCTAATACCTAGACCCCCTACTCCTTTAGGTTTACACAGGTGATCCCAATTTTACAGATGAATCTTCCTCTTAGAGTCATCATGGCCCCACCAGAAATTTCTTGCAGCTCTATCCAGTTTCTGGCAAACATTGGCTGGTGCCATCACAGTGGGCATCATATAGTTTGGCAGACCTGTTAATGTGGATTTAATCAGGGTAAGTCGACCTCCTTGTTATAGCAGCTTTGCTTTCCATCCATGAAGTTTTGAATTGAACTTCTCAATCAAGGGTTGAAAGAAATTCCTTCTGTTTCTGAGAGCTCCCATATCTAATCCTAGATATTTCCCAGGTCGTGAAACAAGCTTGAAACCTAGGATCCCCCTAAACCATCTCTTCTTCTGTTGGTTACAATTAGGGCTTATAAGTAAATCAGATTTATTGGCATTTATTTTTTGCCCTGAGATCCAGTAGAAGCAATTTAGAATTTCTCACTCTTTTGCAGGAACCAGTTGTAGCTCTGAAGAAAAGGTAAGTATCATTTGCAAACATTAGATGGTTTACTGCCTCATTATTCCTGCTGATCTTTATGCCCTGGATCCTCCCTTCATTTTGCTCTTTGATCAACATTAGTGATAGAATATTCTGGCAAAGTATGAATAGATAGGGGGAGATAGGGTCTCCTTGCCTCAGACCCCTACCAGGTATAATTTTCTCCGAAGTGCCCCCATTGATGAGGACTTGATAACTCACTGTACTAACACATTGGTTTATAAGTCTCCTCTAGTGCAAAGAGAACCCCATACTCTCCATGACCACATCAATAAACTTCCAGCTTAGCCTGTCGTAAGCCTTGTTCATGTCTAGTTTCAAAGCTGCTAGCTGGCCTCTACCACTTTTCTTCCTCATTATTGTATTTAGTATTTCACTCCCCATAATCAAATTATCTGTGATATTTCTGCCACCTATGAAAGCACTCTGAAAGGGTGTGATAAGCTCATTGAATACAAACTTAAGTCTATTAACTAAGACCTTTGAGATAATCTTATATGAGACATTGCAGAGACTGATTGGTCTATAGTCAGCCACCTCCACAGCTTCTTTCTTCTTTGGGATAAGCGTGATAAGGGTTTTGTTCAATTCTTTTAACAAGAAACCCGAATTCAATGAGGCAAGAGCAGCTTCAATCGTCATATTACCCACAACACTCCAAAATTTCTGAAAAAAAGGCTACAGGTTTTCCATCATACCCTGGGGCCTTGAAAGGATTCATCTGAAAGACTGCATTTTCTATTTCTTTTTCTTCAAAGGGAGCATTTAAAATCATCTTATGCTTCTCTAGTAGCTTTGGCAGCTGAATATTTTCGATCACTTTCAGCATCTCTGTTGTGGTAGGTTTAGATGGAACACCATATAACTCTTTGAAATAGCATAAGATGGTGTCAGAGATTTCATTCTCATTCTCAGTTAACTCCCCATTTGATTTTAGTATCTTGACAATCTTATTCTTGTTTCTTCTTTTCTTTGTAGCCACATGAAAGAATTTTGTATTCCTTTCTCCTTGGACGATCCAGCTGGATTTTTGCATCCAGAAAAGCTGTTCTTGTTCTAGAATAGCTTCATACTCTTTCCTTAATGCTACCTCCTGGTCCCAAACACACCCTCCTACTATCTCTGCTTGTGTTGTCTTCAGCTTTTCTTCCACTTCTTTTTTCCTTTGGTGTAGGTTACCAAAGACCAACCTATTCCATTCCTTGAACCTCTCTTTTACATTCTGAATCTTCCTTGTGAGCTTGAATGGTGCCGATCCATTTATCTCTCCTTCCCAAGCTTTCCTTATTGTTTCTCTACACTTAGGGTGTAGTGTCCACATGATCTCAAATCTATAAGGTCTCTTCCTGAATAGTGGTCGTTTCCCAAGGGACAGTATCATAGGGCTATGGTCTGAGACTGTGATAGCTAAATTCTCAAGAATTGCTTCATCAAAGGTTTGCATCCAGCTAGTGTTTGCAAAGGCTCGATCCAGTCTCTCCTATGTGATATTTTTTGGATCCCTCCTATTGGACCATGTAGAGTGTAATCCTTTGTTCTTCACCTCTAATAAACCACAATCATTTAGACAATCCCACAGATCATCTGCACCTTGTAGTGAGTTTGACACCATTGAAAGCTTATCTGAGCTTTCAAGAACTTGGTTAAAATCTCCCCATAGAAACCATGGGTTCCCATCTGGAATTCTTTGTGAAAATTGACATATCCACTCCCAAACCTCTTTCCTGTGTTGTAAATCAGGATTGCCATAAACACAAGTGAGCCAGAACTTATACTTGCCTCATTCAATATACATGTGAATTAGATTTTTATTCTTGAAGGCAACATTAACTTGTACATCCTGATGCCATAAGATAAGAAGCCCTCCACTAAGACCCGAACTAGAGACCCCATCAAAACATTCAAAACCCCAACTATTAACTAAACTAGCTGCTCTTTTAACACTTGTCTTAGTTTCCATAAGAAAGCAAAAACTACAGTTATATTTCCTAATGAGGTCCCGGCCATGAGCAAATGTTAGAGGCTAGCCAATTCCTCTAACATTCCAGTTGAGGCAATTCATGGTGCTTGTGGTGGCTGTTTTGGGACATCCAACCTAAGCCCTTCCTTATCAGTAGCATCTTTCCCGGCTTCATCCTTCTTTTCCTCTGTTCTGTCTTGCTCCTGAGGTTCCTGAACTGCTAGGCTCTGCATCCTTCTACGAATGCATTTTCCACTCTCTGAATCTGAGCCTGAATCATCATCGTTACTTCTCTTTCTCTTCCCTTTCTCTTTTCTCTGCAGCCTGTCTTCATCACCTTCTTTAGCTGGGGATGGAGTATCCTTGAGGAAAGTAGAGGCTTTATTCACCTCATTGAGGTTACACACAAAGGCTGGGCTCTTTGCAATTAGTTGATCATTTGGTTGCTCTTGGGGGTTAAGCTGCTCAAGGACTTCTCCATAGGAAGAAGGGCTGTTTGTTGTTGCTGCTGGATCAGTGATGTTAAAGATTTGTCTACTGTTGCCAACTTGTTTCCACTGCTCTATTGACTCAGTACTGATAATAAGGTCAAGTTGGATCTGGACATCTCTGTCTCTAGCGTTTCCCTCTTCCCTATTTCTCCTTGCTCCTATCTCACTGCTTTTAGGCCTCTTAACATTGTCAGCAAAAAGCTTTGCATTGGTGAAGGTTGTGCCTCCTCCAGGTAGTGGGATCCATCTCGGTCGATTGTTGCTAGCTTGTAAGAAAGGATCATTTTGATGCCTAAGCCTTATCCCATCAAGCATCATTGAACTTTGTTTGACCAACTCTTCACACACAGCTTCAAATCTTGATTGCTCACGAGCTAATGCAAACACCATACCATCAAAATCCACCTGATTCTGAAAACCTCCTGCATGCCTGTCCTGAATTCTTTGTACCCTCTCCAATGTATTATTAAATTCTTCAATTACATCCTCAACAGGTTCCTGTGGGTATCCAGTTGCAGGTTGCGGTGGTGAGAAAGCTTGGAAAGGGTCAGCTGTCACTAGTTGAGTTGTGATTAAGTTGTTTAGCTCTTCCCTTATTTCAGCAATTCTGTTGTTGAGGTCTTCATTAAAGGCAGCAACTCTTTCAACAATCTCATCACTCTCTTCCTCTGCTAAAAGATTCTGTATTGTATTGATCGCTTCCCTAGCCCTTTCCCCTTGAAGATTGGGGAGAGGTTGCTCCTCAACTTGCTGTTGAACTGGCACTAACACCATTGGTGGCCCTCCTTGTCCTAGATGTTGCTGATGTTGTTGCTCTGCTTCAATCTGGTGGGGAAGACTCTGTCTATCACTATCAGCATTGTTATCCCTGCTGGGATTCTCTCTCATGATGTTACCCTCATTGACCTGATTTCAGTGGCCTTGGGGCTCATCTTCCACCACCATTGGTGGAGTATCTGCTCTAACTGCATTGCTAGGCCCTTCCCCACTATTAGTGTTGATCTGTGAGTTTCCAGTTGTAGACACCCGTTTTGTCCCATATCCTTTAATTTAAATTAGTTTATTTAGTTAATTAGCACTAGGGTCATCCAAGGCCATTTTGGTCATTTTTGCATTCAAGGGCATTTTGGTCATTTTCACATTTAGGGGCATTTTGGTCATTTTAAGGTCACTTTTAATTTAGATTAGCTAATTCATTTTAGTTATCTAGATTGCATTGTAAATAAAAATCTTAATGTGTACTTTTGGAATTTTTGCATAATTGCATTTAGTAATTTGGTATTATTGCATCTTCGTTTTCATTTAGTAATTTGGTTTGTTACACTCATTTAGTGATTTAGCTTTGTGGTAGTTTAATCCGGTTTAGTTCATCGTTAATTAACCCTCAATTTAGTATTTAGTTAGGTATTGCATAAATGGGATTTGCATTTTGATTAGTAAGGCATTTTTTCTTACTTGGTGTGTCTAATTAAGCTCTTAAAGTCAAATACCATAATTTAGAAGGCATATTAGAATAACCTCATATAGCATAACAATTTGCATTATATAATTTCATGCATATTATTCACTCAAAGTCTGAAAATACAAAGTACAAAAAAAGAAACATTTACATTTTATTTTACACTTGGCATTAGCATTTACAATTTAATAAATACAAGGCATTTGATTTTAAGGCATTTGATTTACAAATTGGACATTTGGTTTGCAAATTAGTGCTCTTTTTCTTCTTCAATATTGTTGTTGCAGCATCCAAAGTGGATTACACAAGTTTTCCTAAAAAACAAAGCAAAAATGGAAGTTAGAGACAAAGCAAACAGCCCAAGCAAGTTGTCAACAGCGCAGTCCCGGAAAAATGCAAATTCGATTACCTTAGAGGGCTCAAACGGGAAAACTTTGTAAACAAAAGTTGTAGAGGATTCTTGGAGCTTCAATTTGAGCACAGGAACGACATGATTCCGATTTCAGATGAAGGAGATATGGGCCCCGCAGTCCAGGCCTCCAAAAATTGCAGAAATTCTGGACAGCAGTCGCAGCCGGAGTAGACTTCAAATTTGGCACCCAAGATGACTCCGTTTGACAAAGTGATCTTCATGGAAGTTAAAGTACATTCTCCAAGCTTTCCATATCCTGCAAGAACACACAATTTGGAGCTGAATTGAAGAAGTTATAAATTTATGAAGTCAGGGTACAAAACTGATTCACATGCAGCAAGCAACTTTGAATCTAAGAAGCAAATTTGAAGAGGCACTTTGCAGCATGGATTTTACAATAGGAGAAAAGGGGTTCAAAAGATCCAGGGCACATTTAAGCATACAATTCCTTTGAATTAGAGCTGTACAGTTAAGTTAAGGTTTGAAGTGCCAGATGCATCAGAAACACATCAGATGATCGAGAAGCTGGTTCAAGCCATTAGCTACTTTGCAATGAGAAGGATACAGTGAAGTGACAGCAACCAAGACCTTGAGACCAAGTCAACATCCATTCATGACTATTCCCAATGCTAATTTAGTGGTAATTAAAGAGAAGCGAGGGCAAGCAATGAATTTAGTACATGGCAGGCTCAATTCAGCAAGATTACAGAATCAAATCAGTCATACAAGTTAAGCAAATTGATGGTTAAGGTCAAATGGTAAAACAGGAGCACACATACAATTCATATAGGAGTAAAATTTGGTTCCCCACGGCTCAGCTAAGAGGAAAGATAGAGCAATAGCTGGTTCAACCGAAAACGTAATCCAAGGAGCAATACATGCCATCACAGACCGAGAGAAGCCTAGGAAGAGGGAGAGGAATTTACCTGGTTCTCCAGCTCATCATCCCACGTCAGCAGGTTGTTATTCCTTCGATTTCTTCAACAAACTCACTGTGATTGACCCGAATCTGTAGGATTTTCCCTCGTGTGTTGAAATTGGCACCTATACAAAATTCCAAAAGTTGTTAGGAGTGGAAGGGAACGAAAAAGGAAGGGAAAATAAAAATGAAGAAGAGAAGAATTGATGCGCCAAGGGCTTATCATGGCTTAAAAGGACACATTGGAGCCAATGAAGATCATGGAGATGTCATCGATGCTAGCCTGGAGGAGCATGGATATGGAAGCACAAGTGACCGACCATGCGACTTGGAGAACCGGCCACGCGACTTGGAGATGCCCGCGCAACACCGGCCATGCGACATGGAGAATCTCGGTCATCACCGGCCACGCGACATGGCCATGCCCGGCCACACCCGGCCACTTGACTCGGCCATGCCCGGCCACAACCGGCCACACGATCCTTTGTCTATGCCGTTGGGTCCAATCACAAGGGCTCGGGCTAAAAGGTTTAAGGAAGTTTTGGTGGGCTTTATAAGATCTCATCTTGAAGAATTGAAGACCATTGAAGACTCATTGGGCCGATTTGAAGATCACACAACAAGGAATATTCCAAACGATTCCATGTTGTGCACCATGTTATCCATTGATGAGCATTAGGCTTAATATTGTGTAATTCGGTCATTGGGCCTTTTATTCTATCTTAGATTAGTTATTTATTTAGTTTAGAAGACATTGGGTTGGGCCTTGTTTGACTAAGTCCAATCCTTACTTAATTAAGTTAAGTATTTACTTTTCCTAGTAGGACAAGGAGTAGGCTATTTCCTTGTTCCTTCCTTTATGTAATGTTTTCCTTTTAGTTTTAGGAGAAGGGTTATGCGTCCCCTACTACTATATAAAGGGACCATTCCCCTCTTGTAAACACAAGTCAAGTTAATCAATAAAGTTGAGAGGTTTATACCCACATCGATTTCTTTGGCTTCATTGTTCTAGTTTGAGCAGACTTAGGGTTCTTCAATCTTGTAGAGTCCTAGCAAACAATTAAGTTGTGATTGCTTGGTTGTTTGTGAATCTTGTGATCTTAGGTGTTCAAGTGCAGGTCGACTTGGAGGTCTAAGGCCGACGAACGAAGGAAGATTTATCAAGTGAAGATTGTCGACATACACATCTAGAAGTTTGGTGATTCAAGTTGATCTTAGGCGGGTCTCTAAGGTGGATTTGGACCAATTACAACTAGATTCGTATCAATTGGTAATCAGAGCTTAGGTTTATCATCTTCAATCGGTAAATCTATCTTTTTACTCATCATTCATCCCATCGATTTCACCCACACTCATATCGCACCACCCCTCTTGAAAATTCAAAAAAATCAGCAACTTTGAAAATTCATAGCCGATTCATCTTACATCGTTTTGCTTTGAAATTTCAGATTTGAGTCCCTCATAACTAGTAGTTATATCCAAAAATATAAAAAAAATAAAATAAAATAAAAAAAAATTTTCGATCAGAAACTTGTGATTTTTGTTCTGGATTCGTTTGAGCTCGGAAAGCTGTGAAATTTGAGCTTTAGCCTTATTTTGGAGTGATCTTTCTGGGAAAAATATTGAAAAAAATCAAAAAAATCTATGCTGTTATCGATATTTTTCAGGAACTAGGGTTCTTAGTTTGGGAAATTTGGGGATTAGGGTTTTCTTGTGCAATTGATCTTTTTAGTTGCAACTAATCCTAATTGTCTGTGTAATTGGATCCTTGGATTGCTTTTGCTGTTAATTGTGATTTGATTTGGAGAATTTCAGGTTACAAACCCTATTGGATTCAAGTGGTATAAAATAGGAGACAAGTGGTACTAGGGTTTATGCTAATCGATTGATATTGTGATTGTGCTTGAATTGAGTTTTTGTGCAGCAACTTTGGAGAAGAATTTCGACATAAGAAGCCTGCATTAAGTGGTTTGGTTTGGTTTAAGATCACTTTTCTTTTGATTCACAAATAACTTTGCTACTAATTGTTTGTTCCTCAAGTAGGTCACGAGAAGAAAGGAGTGCTCTAGGAGTTGCTCTTATTAGACCTATTGAAGCTAGTAAAAGGCAAATCTTGTGAGAACATTAAGAGAGTAGTGGACCGCCAATCCATAAGACTTGAGTACAAACACGAGAGCACAAGTCAAAGGTATAAGCACACACACACTTGTGAGGATTTTTACTACTAATTTTTTGTTCTTTTTGTAGGTCTTATGGAAGAA
>AWWV01010738.1:0-77158 GCA_001974805.1 Corchorus capsularis
AGAGAAAGTCTAAGCTCTTACCTCGTGGAGATGGTCCATTCCAAGTCTTGGAGAGGATCAACAACAACGCCTACAAGCTAGATCTTCCTAGTGAATATGGCAATGTAAGTGCTACTTTTAATGTTTCAGACTTATCCTTGTTTGATAGTGATGCAGATTTGAGGACAAATCCTTTTCAAGGGAGAGGGGATGATGCGCCAAGGGCTTATCATGGCTTAAAAGGACACATTGGAGCCAATTAAGATCATGGAGATGTCATCGATGCTAGCCTGGAGGAGCATGGAGATGGAAGCACAAGTGACCGACCATGCGACTTGGAGAACCGGCCACGCGACTTGGAGATGCCCGCGCAACACCGGCCATGCGACATGGAGATGCCCGGTCATCACCGGCCACGCGACATGGCCATGCCCGGCCACACCCGGCCACTTGACTCGGCCATGCCCGGCCACAACCGGCCACACGATCCTTTGTCTATGCCGTTGGGTCCAATCACAAGGGCTCGTTCTAAAAGGTTTAAGGAAGCTTTGGTGGGCTTTATAAGATCTCATCTTGAAGAATTGAAGACCATTGAAGACTCATTGGGCCGATTTGAAGATCACACAACAAGGAATATTCCAAACGATTCCATGTTGTGCACCATGTTATCCATCGATGAGCATTAGGCTTAATATTGTGTAATTCGGTCATTGGGCCATTTATTCTATCTTAGATTAGTTATTTATTTAGTTTAGAAGACATTGGGTTGGGCCTTGTTTGACTAAGTCCAATCCTTGCTTAATTAAGTTAAGTATGTACTTTTCCTAGTAGGACAAGGAGTAGGCTATTTCCTTGTTCCTTCCTTTATGTAATGTTTTCCTTTTAGTTTTAGGAGAAGGGTTATGCGTCCCCTACTACTATATAAAGGGACCATTCCCCTCTTGTAAACACAAGTCAAGTTAATCAATAAAGTTGAGAGGTTTATACCCACATCGATTTCTTTGGCTTCATTGTTCTAGTTTGAGCAGACTTAGAGTTCTTCAATCTTGTAGAGTCCTAGCAAACAATTAAGTTGTGATTGCTTGGTTGTTTGTGAATCTTGTGATCTTAGGTGTTCAAGTGCAGGTCGACTTGGAGGTCTAAGGCCGACGAACGAAGGAAGATTTATCAAGTGAAGATTGTCGACATACACATCTAGAAGTTTGGTGATTCAAGTTGATCTTAGGCGGGTCTCTAAGGTGGATTTGGACCAATTACAACTAGATTCGTATCAAGAATCGACTTAGCTGGCAGAGGCGGTTAGGAGGAGGGGCTTCCTTATCCTCAAGAAAGGGATCTCTCTACTCACGCGAGATTCTCTCTCTGGAGAATCACTCAACACTCTGGAAATCTTTTCACTCTCTTCATCTTCTCTCTTGGCTCACTCTCTCTCCACAATCTCTCCGATTCATTATCTACACTCTCTCTCCAAAGACAATTTCCTCTCTCTCTTCACCGCACACTCTAAAAAAAAATCCTTTTTCATCTCCCTCTCTAAAAGAAAACTTTCTCTCTGAATCAACTCCATAGTACACACAAGAAAACTGAAGTCTCTCTCTTCCTTCTCGAGCCTCTCTCTTTATATTATATATCAAAATTTTCCTCTTCTCTCTGGGTTAGAGAGCTAGGTTTCGCGTAAAGAGATCTGGAAGGCTATCGTGAAAAGAAAGGGTTTCTTGAAATTGATCGGACTAAGAGGGGGTTTAGAGTCTGGAAGGTTGAAATGGTCGAATGGAATGATGGTCAGAGATCTTAGTTTGTTGGAGTGGTATTTCTGAGGTTATGGTTTGGTTATTTTCGGCAAATGGAGGAGGATCTATAGTAGTAGATGGTTGAAGAAAAAGTAGGGGATGGAGTGAGGAGCTTCGATTAGTGATGGTGGAAGCAAGGAGAGACGCTGCAAGCTAGGGTTTCAGTCGGCTTTAGTTGAAGAACTGAGGAAGAAGAAGCGGAGGAAGAAGAAAAAAGTTGTTGTTTATAAGCAAACTCATTCAAACGACGCCGTTTTGGTAAACCCTCCTTTCAGTTCTTTTCAATTTAATCCTTATTGCTTTAATTTTGGTTTTAATTGCTGCTGTTTGGGCCTGGTTAAGCTTGTTAATTTCAATTTGGGGCTTGTTTTGATGTGATTGATTTGACTTAAAGCCTATTTGTTTTGTTCTGTGGTAAAGTTGATAGATTTAGGTTATGTTAGCCATAAATAATCTTTCCTATGTTAAATCTAAGTAAAAGTCCTAGTTTTTTTAATTTCCATGTTAAAATCTTAAGCAATTTGTTAAATAATCATGTCATGTGTTAAGTTTTAGATTAATGTCTAAGTTTTTGGTTATGAGTAGTTTTAGAAATTAGTCCTTTAGTCCAAAGGTTAGATTTTTGTTTAAATAAATGACTTAAATTAGTGTGTTTGTTAATTTTGTTTGTAAATAAGGGGCTTTTTAAGTTTAAAAATGTTCACTTGTTAATTTAAGGATATATTTAACTTAAAGATTAAGGCTTTAATTAAAAATGATTAGTAAAATGACAAAGTTTAAGTTTTTATGTTAAAATCAACTTAAAATTGAAGCTTTTGGTTTGATTCATTTAAGTTCATATTAGTTCAAATGGATTTCTTGATTCCATTCAAAGTCTATTTTAATTGGGAAAATTAAAAGTTTAATTCAAAGTTTGAATTTTTGAATTAAAGTTAGCTTGGAAATTTAAGTATTTTGGGGCTAATTTTAATTTAAAAGCCACAACTTTGGATTAAAAGTTTGATTTTTTAAATTGAAAAATGACTTAGAAGAGGAATTAAGGAATTAATTTGGATTAATATTTACTTAAAAATTAAATCTTTGGTTTGAATTAGTTGAAGGTTTGATTTAGTTTCCTATGTTTAATTCAATCAATTTAGTCCTTAATTTTGAGTCTGCTTTATTAATTGATGCACTTTAGCTCTTATTTATGAAATACTGTGTTTCTTTTGCCCCTGAAATTTGCTAGCTGTTTGCTTTAGTGTGCAGAAGTCCCCAAAATTGCCAGTTTGACCCTTAATTTTTAATTTATTTATTTATTTATTTTCATTTGGGATTTGTAGTAATTTAGTAATTTAGTAATTAGAGGTAGAAAATAGACATGTGCATGCCACGTTTATTTTCAGTTTATTATAACTGCTTGCATCACACGCCACCTAAATTTAGTTGATAATCGTAGCCTTTCCAAGGAAGGGGCATTCAGTGATTGGTTGAGTATTCGGGGCCACTGAATGTCCCCGAGGATGAGAAAGCCCTTCGCAAGACGCGTCGAGATTCCGAGCACATATCTTGAGAAGAGTTTTCAATAACCCAGGTTACGGGAATCAATTTTAATAACCGGACTTTGCATCCATCATTTGCATCCATGCATTAAATAGAAGTTAAATAAAGTCAAAGAAAATCCAAAAAATGAAAAAATGAGAAAATTAAAAGAAGCAATAAAAAGTGTTCTTTTCAAAATGTTTTCAAAATCATGTTCTCTTATTCAGTTTTCAAAAGAGATTAAAATTGGTAAATCAAAGAGTTTTCAAGGTAAGTATTTTCAAAAAGAATGTTTTTAAGCAAACTCCAAAAGAAGACTTTTGGAAAATAAAAGTTTGAAAATCCAAGAGAAGACTTTTGGAAAATTGATCAAGTTTTGAAAAAAGCAAAAAAATGAATAAAAGGTTTTGTCACAACATTTTCAAAAAATTTCTTTTTCGAACAGAAAAAGATCAACAAGAGAACAAACAGTGAAAGAGAATCGAAATAGAATTGATCGACGGTAGTTTGATCACATTCTTCGTGTCCTCGACATTTGGTTTAAAAAATGGTTTTATTTTCCTTTATAACCCTTTTCTAATAATAATCAAGATTAAGAAAAAGCAACCTTTAAGATTAAACCCGTTAGAGTTAGATTAGACTAGAGGTACCGTCGTTTGATGGGCGTTGTGGGGGTGCTAATCCTTCCCCACACGTAACCGACTCCCGAACTTAGGCTTTGGTTCGCAGACCGTAGTTTTAGACTTGGCGTGTCCGTCGTCAAGCATGGTCCATTAGGTCTAAGAATTATAGGTGGCTAATCGCACCTAGGCAAAAAAGATTAGTGGCGACTCCTTTTTTCCAAAGTCGTTTCGGCAGGGTCCCCCGGACCTGGACGTTTCGACACCAGTGCCTGGCCTAATAACCATTCGAGTGTTTCTTCTTCTAGCTCTATTAAGAAAAGCTCTCATCCTATTAGAAAAATGATGATGTGTAGGATCAACATGGATTGGAAACCCATGCCTTAGATTTACCCTTTCCAGGTGGAACCTAATGCGCCTCTGTGTTTCCTGCCTATCCAGGTTGCAGCTCGGATGCCTGTGCCCAATCATGCCACATCCTAAACAGAATCTTTCAATCCCCTCATAGCTGAATGGCACCCATTGGGAGGTGCCATCATCTTTGTCCAAAGTACGACCTGGTGTAAGAGGTTCATCTGGGTTGATGTTGATCCTAACTCTCATGAATCTGATGTTCCTGGGCCTCGTGTATCTCCAATCAATCCTGACCACCTCTCCAGCTGTGCTTGCCAGTCTTTCTGCTACTAAAGGTTGTTGATATTCAAAAGGTAGATCCTAGATTTAGAGCCAAACTGGGAATCTAGCAAGCCTAACTTCATTGAGAGGGATATTTGGACTCCAGTAGCCCATCACAAAAGTTGCCCCTTGGCAGCACCAAGGGTTTCCCATTACAACGGCTCTCCTATCAATGTCATTATCAAAATGAACTATGTACCTGTTCTCGTCCCTGCCCATCACAGTTGCATTTCCTACCAGGGTCCATTCACTATTAATGAAGTTTTGAATGAGCTTGGTTGAAAACCTTCTATCATCCAAGAGAAAACCGATGAGGCATTCTCTTCCTTCATTTCTGAAAGGTCTCAGCTCGTCAGTGCTGAAGCTGACCTTGTTGGTTTCTCTTTGCAGCCAAAGGGGTGGAGAGCTAGTTCTAGCTCTTCCTCTAGAACTCGCCTCACTATCACTACTGTCATGGGAGGAGGGATCGTTACTAGTCCAGCTACACTCACGCTGGAATGTGACACTTGGGTGGTTGGGTGGGTTTTGTGGATTCATTTTGCTGGTGAAGGAGGGAGTTAAGTGGTGAAACTCTGTGTAAGTGAAGAACTGGGTGTTCTGATCTTGCATGCATGTTGATTCTTGTCTTAAATAAGGATAAAGTCGACGCTTGGTTCTCTCCAAGAGAAATCTGGCCTCGATCTTCATCTTGATGATTACCAGTCTCGTTGAGCTGCCAAAAAACGGCTGAAGCTAGTTCCCAAGGAGAGACAGACAATCTACTGGGAAGGAGTGAGGAATAAACAGGGACGTTTGGTTTTTGGTTATGGAAAAGGAACAGCACGCTTCAAAAGGCGCCAATGGATGAAACAGTAGAGTAATGATAAAATAGTGGTTAGATTAGGGGGAAACAGACAGTGCATTAAACGTAAGCAGAGGGAATTTTAGTTAATGGGAAAGAGAAATGGTAGCATTGAATGCTGGTGAAAAAGGGGGGTTATTGAAAGAAAAACACCGGCCAAGTCCGGTGGAAGCTCCGGGGTCTGGAGAGAGAAGCTCTCGTTTAGAGAGAGAAAAACATTTTAGGTGTCATATATATGTCATATATGTTTCTTACAAACCTGTTTATATGTTTTTTTTTCTATTTTTACCTTTTTCAAAACTTTACTTTTTTTTCTTTTGTATTTTTTTTATTAATAATACATTTTAATTTTGCCTTATTTATTGATTAAATAATAAATTTGAAGTAATCATAAATAAAAAAATAAATAATATTGGAATTAATTATAATTTTAGTATTACTAATAATAATATAATAATTATATACACATGCTAATTTAATAAATATATAAATATAATGATATATACCATATTTAAATACTAATACCCTTATTGGTCACTTTACATTCTTATCTCACCCCACCGCTATTTCCACTTAACACCTCCTTTTCTATAGCTTATTATATTCACATCTGTACAGTATCTAATCTGATCTGTACAGTGTTTAATCTCACAACTCCAGTTCAAACGGAGCCAATCGCACCGCTCTACTAAACAACCTTAGTTCAAATCGAAGTTTAACGTTTCAGTTTCAGCTCAGATAAGGGTTGATGTGATTATTAACAATTGAAACATTGACAAGTGGCACTAAATATGGAAACATTGGCCCTTAATTGTGACAAAATTGGAAAGTTTGGTCCTAGTTTGACCAAATTGAAATATTGAGATCTAAATCGAGAATTTTTACAGAGGTCTACCCTTATTTGATTATTTAGCCAATCTGACCAGAGATTTTTTTTTTTAATCATTGATTCATTTATTAAATACTAGTTTTAGCTTTCAAGTGCGTTGGTGGCCCAACATGTTTCGGTTGAATATTTTTATGAAATTTTGATAACTACCCTATTAAATTTTAATAACCACAATATGAAATTTTGATAATTACCTATAAAATTGTGATCAAACTCCATAAGAAACTTTGATAACCTAATTATGAAATTTTAATAAACTTTCCTATGAATTTTGTAACCTTCCTATGATTTTTGATAGTATATACATATACATATTCGAATTGAGTTCCTCCACTCGATAGTATATAGAGCACATTATCACATTGAGTTCCTCCATTCAGCATCCCTCCATATAGCATATTATCAATTTGAGCTCCATTCATTCAACATTACTCCAAATGGTACATTATCAGTTTGAGTGCTCTCATGTTCGCCAACCTTTTATGGAGCATATTGTTTATTTGAGCTCTTCCGTTCGGTATTCCTCCACGGAGTACGTTATCAGCTCGAGCTCTCCTATCCACCATCATTCCTAAAATGCACTCTCCTACTCAATCCTCAGAAATTGAGCACTCCCATTTTCGTCATTCATGGCATATCTCTCATTCATCTCATAGAGCACTATACAGTTCGACAATGGGGCTCATTACCAAATCAAGCATTCTACGACTCAACACTCTCCACATGGAGTATACATCCAGATCGAATATCGTTACGTTGGACACTATCTAGTTATGCGACCGGTAAGCTTGTTTAGCTCCAACCGTCCCAACTTGCTCACCTGACACTCAGTTTCATAGCCGTTTGTGCAAGCACTTTAGAACCGCCCTCATACTTAGGGAGCAATGTTGAGCCCATATAGAACGGCCCAAAGCCACACTGTATATATATATATATATAGAACTACTCCACACAGGTAAAAGTTCATTATCTCCACTCTTTAGATCTTAAGCTCTCTAAACACGTTAAGACCCCACTAACTTCAGTATCTCCAAACATCTTAATATCCTACTAACTCTAGTATCAAAGAGGATCCCCTCTAGACAAAAATCTCGGGGCTCTTATCTCATGGTCTGCTCTATTATAGATCACATGAACTTCTCTATTTGATTGATGAGGCTGTCTCTCTAAGAAGTTTCAACAGCTCACGTTTTATCATTGTCCTTAGTGCATTTAACCTCCAATCCCATTGTAATATAATCATCTCTTCTAGTTTTGGGGAAAAAATATGAAATTCACAATCTTGCAACGGTATAAATTATCAAATCACATAATATAATTAAATTATTTTATGTATCCAATCAAACAATGTTGAAAAAAGTGTTACGTAACTCAAATATCAAAGGAAACACTAAATTTAAAGGTATACGCAAGAATGCGTCATGATAATCCAGACACCTAACCCAAGACATAAATTTCTTTCCCAATTTCAAACATAGAATTTTTTTTTAATAAGAACAAAAACAAGCAATCATCAAAATTCGTATATAGGTTTAAAAATTCAACTCCTTTGAAAAATCGTTTTAAGAAATCATCAAACATAGTATTAAAAAATGAAGAAAATAAGTTAATTTTTTTTTGTCAATCTAATCCGGTTTAGTTCTTATAGTATGATTATACGTTTAAAAATTCAACTCCTTTTGAAAAACCGTTTTAAGCAATCATCAAACATAGTAATGAAAATATTGAAGAAAATAAGTTAAAAATAGTGATAAAGGAAAATGAAATTCCCAAAGCATGACAAGAAGTTATCAATACCATACCTAGATGGTACTTTTTTTTATAACTGCAAAAATAACAGAAATTTTAAAATGGAAAAAGAAAAAATCAAACTCTTTTCATAGTCATTGTACCTTATGAACATACGTTTAAGAAAAATGATACCAAAATTACAAATGCAACAATCAATATTAATCATCATCATTTTTTTTTTGCTACATATTTAATATCGTTAATAATTTGGATAAGTAGTTAGAAATATATAAATAAAATAGTTTGAGTAAGATTTAAATTTAAAGTTAAATCATAAATAAATAATAATATATATAGTAGAAATTGGGTTGGCCAATAAAAATAATATATATATATATATATAACATAAAAGTATAATTTTAAGTAATGGCAATTTAGAAATATTTTGGGAAAAAAGGTTATAATCGGAAACACAAAATTTCTCATTATTCGTACTTTTATATATAGTATAGATTAATGAATAAGACTATATATTTTATTTTCAAGTAAAATTTATTTTAAGATATTAAAATAAAAATATTCAAAATAAAAATTATTTTATTGTTAAATATATATAAAAATTATTTGAGTGGGCTAATGAAATTACTAAAGGCTCCAAATCAAGATTGATGAGGAGCCATCATTTTGTCTTTGTCTTTTTCTTTCTTTCTTTCTTTTTTTTATCTTTTCTCGCTTATCGGATTACTAAGAGGCCTCTCAATCAGTTTCTTGCACTTCCTTTTCTCCCTACCCTTTTTGGTAATTGACTGTTTGACCACTTAAAAACATTTTCTCTTTCTTCCGGGACATATGTATATTTATGTATATTCTCATTGTTATATATTCTAAAACATAAGCATTCCTACAACCCAAAAATATAAAATGCAATCATTCTGACAAAAGAAATTTGCCCTTTTTTAAGAAAGAAATTTGCTTATGAACATCTTTGAAATTTTTTTTTGATACAAACCACAAATCAAAGATGCTCGACGCGCTAACGCAGGCCAACCAACTTGTCTTAATTAATTTTAATTACTTGGCCTTAATGAGTGAAATTTGATCAAGTACTCTTATTATTTTGAAGAAAATGTAATTTTCATTCATGAAAATGAAATTACATAGTTCATAACATAAATTACAATAGATTGAATTTCATCATCAACGTCTTGATCTGGATTTGTCATCGTGATATGAATCCTTTGAATTGGAGTTTCGAACATTTTCCATGAGTCTGGAGCACGCGCGACACCTCTTCGTTTTCGCTTCTTTGAGCTTTCATCAACGACAGAAAGGTGAGTGATCCGAAAACCTCTCAGATTGATCCGAAAACCACAAAGAAAACCCATCTCAATATGATGGTGAAATCCCCAATCTATTGTAAACTTAAAAGACATCAAACAAACTGAATAAACTGACTTGACAAACTGAACTAACTCAAACATCCAAGATTTAAAGATCTGGAGACTCAAACATCCAAGATCTAAAGATCAGGAGACTGATAACCCAAACAGATCAACAGATCTGTGGGAGTACTTTATTCTAAAACTAAAGAAAAAAACAAGATACGAAATAAAAAAAACCAAACCCCTCCTCCCCCTTGACAAAAATAGCCAAGGAAAAGGAGCGAAAAGAGAACAAAGCAAGAAAAACTAGAGAAGGGAGAAAGAGGGAGATGGCTAGGGTTTAACCGCTTGTAAAAGATTAATTGTACTAAATATTATAGGATGTAAGTACTCTTATTATTAGATTATTATAGATTAGATCTATAATAATTACCTAAATATTCTTTGTACATTATGTTAGTTTTGAAAAATTACCTAAATATTCATTGTACATATTAAGTTGTTTTGAAAAATTACCTATATATTCATTGTACATTATGTTAGTTCAACTCCTTTTATTTTTTTTAATTCATTGAAAGTTTTTTATTTTTTTAAAGAATCCATGAACCATTATTAATGCTCTTGACAAATTTGGTTTTTGTTTCTTTCATTTTGGTTTGATGGTAGTTATTATTTTATGGTCTCCAATTAAATTCATCATTTTTAACACTTTTTTTTTATTTCACTTTACTTCCTTTTTTTAAAGCGTTGAAAGAACTTTTTTTTCTCATCTAATTTTTTATTTGAGATTTTAAAATATCTTTTTATTCATAATTTCAATATATGGAAGATGAAAGAGAATTAAGTTGGTTAATTTCTTTGTCAAATAAACTCGAAGCATAGCAAGGGCTTTTCATCTAATATAAAAGATTTTATATAAAGACAATCTAATTTAAGTTGTTCTCCATTATTATTTGTGTACTCAATTTCATCCTTATTTTTTAATTCATTGAATGTTTTTTAATTGCGTTTAAAAATCCATGAGCCATTAGTAATGCTTTTGACAAATTTGGTTTTTATTTTTTCATTTTAGTTGAATTGTATTTATTATTTTATGGTCTCCAAATAAATTCATAATTTTTAATTTTTTTAATATTTACAACTAAACAATGTTCGAGCTGGGTTTGCCTACTATGGGGATAAAACTCTCACAAGAAAGATTTTCTCCGTTCAAAAGACTCGAACTTGAAATTTTACTTAAGAGGAACAAGTACCAAATCACTTAAATTAATCACTTGTTGATTATTATTTTTTTAAAATTTCATTATAATATCTTCTCAACCTTTAAATTTTACTCAAACAAATTCTTTTGATGTCATCTAATTTGAGCATATTATTAATTGTTAGTATTGCTTTATTATTCTCTCCTTTTTCCCTCAGACTTTTTATAACTATTTTACTTTACTCATTTTTTATTTTATTTAAATGTTGAAAGAACTTTTTTTCTCATCTAATTTTTTTATTTGAGATTTAAAATTATTTTTTATTCATAATTTCAATGAAGATGAAGGAGAATTAAATTGCTTAATTTCTTTGTCAATAAAAACAAAGCATAGCAAGGGCTTTTCATCTAGTATAAAAAATTTTATATAAAGACAATCTAACTTAAGTCGTTCTCCATTATTATTTTTGTACTCAATTTCATCCTTATTTTTAATTCATTGAATTTTTTTAATTGTTTATAAGAATTCATGATCCATTATTGATGTTTTTGACAAATTAGGTTTTTATTTTTTCATTTTTGTTGGATAGTAGTTATTATTTTATGATCTCCAATTAAATTCAATATTTTTTTAATTTCATTATAATTTCATCTCATCCCTTAAATTTTTACTTAAACAAATTCTTTTGATGCCATCTAATTTGAGTAAATTATTAATTGGTATTATTTTATTATTCTCTCTTACTTCCCTCACACTTTTTTTTTATTATTTTAGTTTACTCCCCTTTTTATTTTTTTTAAATGCTGAAAGAACATTTTTTTCGCTCATCTCACTTTTTATTTGAGATTTTAAAATAATTTTCTTACATAACCTCAAAATATGTAAGATGAATGAGAATTAAGTTGCTTAATTTCTTTGTCAATGAACTCGAAGCATAGCGAAGTCTTTTCATCTAGTAGAAAAGATCTTATGTAAAGACAATCTAACTTAAGTTGTTCTCCATTATTATTTTAAATTCATTGAATTTTTTTAATTATTTTTAAGAAAACATGAACCATAATTAGTAATGCTTTTGAAAAATTTGGTTTTTATTTTTTCATTTTAGTTGAATGGTAGTTATTATTTTACGGTCTCCAATTAAATTCATCATTTTTTATTTCATTATAATATCATCTCATGCTTTAAATTTTACTGAAGAAAATTCTTTTGATGTCATCTAATTTTGAGTAAATGATTAATTGGTACTAGTTGGACAGCCCGCGCTTCGCGTGCGGGTGTTCTATTTGATAAGTTTTGTTAAGAAATTCTTTTAAGAAATCGAATTTAGATGTGATTTTAAGAAAATTCAGTCAAGAAAAGCAATTTATAAGTGTTTTTAAGAAACTTCGATTATGAAATAAAAATCATCAGTTAAGATATAAAGATCATAAA
Organism: Corchorus capsularis; assembly: GCA_001974805.1. Classification (NCBI taxonomy): domain Eukaryota; kingdom Viridiplantae; phylum Streptophyta; class Magnoliopsida; order Malvales; family Malvaceae; genus Corchorus; species Corchorus capsularis. The sequence continues at coordinate 12,062 of AWWV01010738.1, forward strand.
GGATGATAAGATTCATTTTTTGCTTAATTATGTCTTCACACATGCATTGTTTTTGGGGAGTAAATATGTATATTTGGGTTAACTTCTTTGACCGGTTAAAACAAATCTAGACTTAAAGAGATATTAATACATTGAATCAATTAAAATCCCTAAACTAATAAATGAAAATAAAAATTAAAATAACCGGTTTGTCAAATTTCAACTGGGTCCCATACTTGGAATCAATAATGAGTCAATTTGCTTATTGAATAAAGTCATAAACACAATAATAATAGACCAAAAATCACCTATTTAATGAACACAAACATATACAGTAAATAAAGCATTAGAAAATTTATAATTGCAACTTGTCAAAGAAATAAAACGCCAAGTAGCGCTCAATGAATGCCTTGCACATAAAATTAATAGTAGGTATAATTATTTTATTATTCTCTGTTAATTCCCTCACTTTTTTAAAAAAAAAATTAGTTTACTCCCTTTTTTATTTTTTTTTTAAATGTTGAAAGAACTTTTTTTTCTCATCTCATTTTTTACTTAAGATTTTAAAATAACTAGTTCCACAGCCCACGCTTCGCATGCGGATGGTCTATTTGATAAGTTTTGTTAAGAAAACTATTTTAAGAAATCGAATCTAAATGTTATTCTAAGAAAATTTGCTTAAAAAAGTAATTATATTTTATTTTTTGAAAAGAAATTATATACGTTTTAAATTTTTTTAATGGCGTGTAATGTGTATATTAGTTTCCACCATCATTCCTTTCTTTTTCACTTTTTTCTCTTTGGTCTTATGAGTTTTAATCTGAAAACTATTGTCTATTTATAGTCTATTTGGTGCTTTTATTTTTCTTTAAATCCAATAGTTCATTGTATTTTGTATTGTTTGGTATGTGTACTTATTTAATAGGTTCATGAATTACTCTCTTTCTCTCCTAATGAGAGTCTCTCTCTATCTGAAAGTCCTCCCTACTTTGTTAGGATTTTTTTTTTTCATTTTTTCTTCATTTTTTTCCGTTTTTCTCCCTTGTCTTTTCATCTCTTTCCTCTTCGCATTTCCTCTTTCCTTTTCCTCTGTTTGTTCTAATTTTGCTATAGACTGAGGTCTTTTTTCAATGTGCGTCGTCTTTGATTTTCCGATTGAAGGTCTAGATCTGGAAGTCAACAAGGACGGAAACCGCTTGGAGGATGGATGGATGATTGTCGGATGCCTCACTGCAGAGAAACCGGTCAACAGAGGAGCGACTATGACGATACCGAGATACCTGTGGCCGAAATCGAAAGCGCCTGTGATCGGTGAGATTAGCCAAAATCTATTCTCTATCACTTCTTCTGCTAGAAAATCTTTATCTGAAGCTTTATTAGAGAATCCTTGGTCTGTATTGGGTTACTGTTTTAATCTGAAAGAGTGGCTGGATAATTTGGCGATGGGGGAATTAGATTTCTCTACGATCTCTTATTGGTTGCCATGTCTAAATCTGGGGGGTATGCAGTTGGTAGAAGGCCCGGTAATGGTATCTGGAACAAAAAAGAAGAAGAATGCCTTTGTTGGCATAATAAAGTTTAAAGGAAAGAAAGCTTGTGCTGTTAATTAGATTGACGAGGGACTTGCAGAGGTTCCAATCTCTTAGTTCCTTACTATCTCTGAAGGCTTAAGTGGTTGTCCTACAACAACCACTCAAGGACCATGATATAGGTGGTTCGTGGTACTGTCAAGGCATTGGGTCTGCATTGATAGAATGGGCGCTAAAAGACTTAATCAAGGAATATGACCCTCCTCTGGTTTTATTGAAGAAAACCAAGGGATTCTGTTTTGTTGACAAGAATAAGTAGATGTGAATCTGGTTTCAAAGAAACTAAGCTGAATCCTATGATGGTGATAATCAAAGCTACTTTAACTGATCTCTGCAGACTTTATGAATACAACAAGGTGTTTACCCTTGCTAAGATGATTGTTGATTCGCAAAAATGGGCACCACCACCCTTTGGGATGGGTGAAAGTGAATACAGATAGTGATCTTATCAGGTTAGCTAGTATAGCTGCATTCAGTCATGTGCTTAAACCTGATAAGAGTTTAGTTTTGGCCCTATTTGAGTCAGTTTCATATGAACTCTACAAGGTTTTCTTTTTCTTTAGACTGATCACAGGGGTAATCTTGCTTTTTGTGTGGGTTTTTAGTATCTTTTCTGCGGTACAGCATAGTTTGGAGTCTCAATTAGTTCTAAGAGAAGCTATTTTAGCGATTGAGAAAAGAGAATGTGCCCTTCGGGTTGGGATTTTCATCCCCCATCCCTTTTAATCATTTGAAGCTGGATGGCTTACCTGCACTACTTGAGCTTCCTCGTGAGGTGGTGAACAAGTTTGGTATGCTGGCTTTCCTTTCATTTTCTTGTTTGTTTCCTGTAATTAGCCTTCTTAGCATCTTTGAGAATCATTCTTTAGTATGGTTCTCTTTAAGGTGTTGAGGAGATAGTTCTTCGTTGTTCTCTTTTCTTTTTCTTCTTTTTGTATTTTTCTGGTTCCTCTTAATATTACAAGTAGATATTTTTCATGGCAAAAAAAAAGGTTCATGAATTGAATAAACAACACAATTAATAATATATAATACAATTATTATATAATAATAATAATAAAACTCATTGTTTAATGAACACAAAAATGATAAACAAAGTTTGAGGAGACTAACAATTAACACATGTAAAAGAAGAAAAACGCCATGTGGCGTTCAATGAGGGCATTGCTCATAAAATTAATAGTAGGTATAATTTTTTTATCCATAATTTCAATACATGAAAGATGAAAGAGAATTTTTTTTAGTGGTGCAATGAAATCTCATTACAATCAGATAAATCCCTTATATGTGCAAACATCTTATGAGAATTCAATCCAAACTAAGAAATTAGTTTAAATAAACTATTTACAAACTTAATAAACAACTAAAAAAACAAACTCACTAAACCCACATTCTGTGGGCTTTAAACTCAGGACCTCACGGTACATGTACGGTACACTCACCAGTTGAGTTAACAACTCGGATGCAAAAGATGAAAGAGAATTAAGTTGTTCAATTTCTTTGTCAAAGAACTCGAAGCATATTAAAAGCTTTTCATATATTATTATAAATTATAAAAGATTTTATAGAAAGACAATCTCACTTAAATTGTTCTCCATTATTATTTTTATACACAATTTCATCCTTATTTTTTTAATTCATTAAATGTTTTTAATTGTTTTTATGAATCCATGAATTATTAGTAATGCTTTTGAAACCTACAAAAAAAAAAGAAAAAAACAAACAAACAAACAAAAAAATAGTAATGCTTTTGACAAATCTGGTTTTTATTCTTTCATTTTAGTTGTGTGGTAGTTCTTATTTTATGGTCTCCAATTAAATTCATCATTTTTTAATTCCATTATAATATCTTCTCATCCTTCAAATTTTACATAAGCAAATTCTTTTGATGTCATCTAATTTGAGTAAATTATTAATTGGTATTGTTTTATTATTTTCTCTTATTTTTCTCACACTTTTTTTTTACTTTACTTCCTTTTTAAAAAAAAATGTTGAAAGAACTTTTTTTTTACATCTCATTATTTATTTGAGATTTTAAAACAATTTTTTATTCATAATTTGAATATATGGAAGATGAAAGAGAAATAAGTTGCTTTAATTTCTTTGTCAATGAACTCAAAGCATAGCGAGGGCTTTTCATATAGTATAAAATATTTTATATAAAGACAATTTAACTTAAGTCCTTCTCAATTATTATTTTTGTACTCAATTTCGTCCTTATTTTTTTAATTCATTGAATGTTTCTTAATTGTTTTTATGAATTCATAAACCATTAGTAACAATTTTGACAAATTAGGTATTTATTTTTTCATTTTTGCTGGATAGTAGTTATTATTTTATGATTTCCAATTAAATTCATCATTTTTTAATTTCATTATAATATCATCTCATTTAAGTTTTACTTAAGCAAATCCTTTTGATGTCATCTAATTTGAGTAAATTATTAATTAGTATTTTTTTAGTATTCTCTCTTATTTCCCTCACACTGTTTTTTTTTATTTTACTTTACTCCGCTTTTTATTTTTCTTAAATGTTGAAAGAAATTTTTTTTTTCTCATCTTACTTTTTATTTTAAAATAATTTTTTATTCATAATTTCAATAAATGGAAGATGAAAGAGAAATATGTTGCTTTAATTTCTTTGTCAATGAACTCGAAACATAGAGAGGGCTTTTCATCTAGTATAAAATATTTTATGTAAAGACAATCTAATTTATGTCGTTCTCCATTACTATTTTTGCACACAATTTCGTCCTTATTTTTTTAATTCATTAAATTTTTTTAATTGTTTTTATGAATCCATGAATCATTAGTAATGCTTTTGAAATCTGCAAAAAATAACGAAAAAAAAATTAGTAATGCTTTTGACAAATTTCGTTTTTATTCTTTCATTTTAGCTGTATGGTAGTTCTTATTTTATGGTCTCCAATTAAATTCATCATTTTTATAATTCCATTATAATATCTTCTCATCCTTCAAATTTCACATAAGCAAATTCTTTTGATGTCATCTGATTTGAGTAAATTATTAATTGGTATTGTTTTATTATTCTGTCTTATTTTCCTAACACTTTTGTTTTACTTTACTTCCTTTTTTTTTTAAATATTGAAAGAACTTTTTTTTTCGCATCTCATTTTTTATTTGAGATTTTAAAACAATTTTTTTATTCATAATTTGAATACAAGGAAGATGAAAGAGAAATAAGTTGCTTTAATTTCTTTGTCAATGAACTCAAAGCATAGCGAGGGCTTTTCATCTAGTATAAAATATTTTATATAAAGATAATTTAACTTAAGTAGTTCTCAATTATTATTTTTGTACTCTATTTTGTCCTTATTTTTTTTTAACTCATTGAATGTTTCTTAATTGTTTTTACGAATTCATAAACCATTAGTAAAACTTTTGACAAATTTGGTTTTTATTTTTTCATTTTTGTTGGATGGTAGTTATTATTTTATGATTTCAAATTAAATTCATCATTTTTTTAATTTCATTATAATATTATCTCATTTAAGTTTTACGTAAGCAATCCTTTTGATGTCATCTAATTTGACTAGATTATTAATTAGTATTGTTTTCTTATTCTCTCTTATTTCCCTCACACTTTATTTTTTTTTACTTTACTCCCCTTTGTATTTTTTTAAATGTTGAAAGATCTTTTTTCCTCATCTCATTCTTTTATTTGAGATTTTAAAACAATTTTTTATTCATGCTTTTGACAAATTTTGTTTTTATTCTTTCATTTTAGTTGGATGGTAGTTATTATTTTACGGATTGGTCTCCAATTAAATTCATCAATTTTTTAAATTCCATTATAATATCTCATCCTTCAAATTTTACTTAAGCAAATTCTTTTGATGTCATCAAATTAAATTATTACTTGGTATTGTGTTATTATTCTCTCTTATTTTCCTCCCAATTTTTTTTTATTTCACTTTACTTCTTTTTTTATTTTTTTAAATGTTGAAAGAACATTTTTTTCTCATCTAATTTTTTTATTGGGATTTTGAAACAATTGTTTATTCATAATTTGAATATATGGAAGATGAAAGAGAATAAAATTGCTTTAAATTCTTTGTCAATGAACTCAAAGCATAGCGAGGGCTTTTCATCTAGTATAAAAGATTATATATAAAGACAATCTATCTTAAGTTGTTCTCCATTATTATTTTTTTACTCAATTTTATCCTTATTTTTTAACTCTTTGAATTTTTTAATTGTTTTTAAGAATCCATGAACCATTAATAATTTTTTTTTCAAATTAGGTTTTTATTTTTTTTATTTTTTGGATGGTAGTTATTATTATTATTTTTTTTTTAGAATAATCACTTTCATTAATCAATAATCAGAGATTACAAACGCTGGGAGAAATAGTCCCTCACCACACGATTATCGTGCTAATACATTGGTTTCCCTATATACAAATTATCTCTAATTTCACTATCTATAACTACCAACATACTAAATACACAAACAAATAAATTACAAAGAAAACTCATAATTCCGTGAGAGTAGAACCCAAGACCTCATGGTCCAGGTATACTGGAACTAAGAGTCCAGCACTCTACCACCAGGTCAAATGCCCGATGACAGGTAGTTATTATTTTATGATGATCTCAAATTAAATTCATCATTTTTTTAATTTCATTATAATTCCATCTCATCCTTTAAATTTTACTTAAACAAATCCTTTTCATGTCATCTAATTTGAGTATAATATTAATTACTATTGTTTTATTATTCTCTCTTGAATCCCTGACACTTTTTTTCATTTTACTTTACTCCCTTTTTAAAAAAATGTTGAAAGAACTTTTTTTCCCCTCATCTCAGTCTTTATTTGAGATTTTAAAATAATCTTTTATTCATAATTTCAATATATGGAAGATAAATGAGAATTAAGTTGCTTAATGTTTTTGTCAATGAACTCGAAGTATAGCAAAGGCTTTTCATCTAGTATAAAAGATGTTATGTATGTTCTCCATTATTTTTTTTTGTACTCAATTTCGTCCTTATTCTTTTTTAATTCATTGAATTTTTTTTAATTGTTTTTAAGAAACTATAAACTATTAGTAATGCTTTTTGACAAATTTGGATTTTATTTTATTTTTTTTTTTCATTTTAGTTGAATGGTAGTTATTATTTTATGGTCTCCTATTAAATTCATCATTTTTTAAAATTTCATTATAATATCATCTCATCCTTTAAATTCTACTTAAACAAATTCTTTTGGTATCATCTAATTTTATTAATTTAATTGGTATTATTTTATTATTCTCTCTTACTTCTCTCACACTTTTTTTAAAAAATTACTTTACTCCCTTTTTTATTTTTTTTTAAAATGTTGAACGATCTTTTTTTCTCATCTCATTTTTTTATTTGAGATTTTTAAACAATTTTTTATTCATAATTTGAATATATGGAAATATGTTGCTTTAATTTCTTTGTCAATGAACTCGAAGCATAGAGAGGGCTTTTCGTCTAGTATAAATTATTTAATATAAAGACAATCTAACTTAAGTCATTCTCCATTATTATTATTTTTGTACTCAATTCGTCCTTATTTTTTTTAATTCATTGAATGTTTCTTAATTGTTTTTACGAATCCATGGACCATTGATAATGCTTTTAATAAATTTAGGGGTCGTTTGGCAACGTTTTCGTTTTTCTGTTTTTTGTTTTTGTTACATTTTTATTGCGTTGTCAATGTTTTGAAAACAAAAATGTGTTTGGGATATATAATATTGTTGTATGTTTTTAAATAAAAAATTTAAAAAAATGGTAAAAAGTATGTGAGTTACTGTTCATCAATGTGTTTCTTTGTTTTGGAAAAATATGAAAACACAAAATTCTTACTTTCAATTTTTTCCAAAACACTGATTCTGTTTCCAGAATTTTTGAAAACAGAAACAGTCTGCTAAACATGTTTTCACTGTTTTATTTCCAAAAACAGATTCACAACAGAAAACAGGAAACAAAAACAATGTCAAATAGCCCCTTGGTTTTTATTTTTGTATTTCTATTGGACGAGTTATTATTTTATGATTTCCAATTAAATTCATCATTTTTTTATTTCATTATAATGCATCTCATCCTTTTAAATTTTACTTAAACAAATTCTTTTGATGTAATCTAATTTGAGTAAATGATTAATTGGTATTATTTTATTTTTCTCTCTTACTTCTCTTACACTTTTTTTTAAAAAAAAATTTACTTTATTCCCTTTTTATTTTTTTAAATGTTGAAAGAACTATTTTTTCTCATCTCATTTTTTTATTTGAGATTTTAAAACAATTTTTTATTCATAATTTGAATATATGGAAGATGAAAAAGAAATAAGTTGCTTTGATTTCTTTGTCAATGAACTCAAAGCATAGCGAGGGCTTTTCATCTAATATAAAAGATTTTATGTAAAGACAATCTAACTTAAGTTGCTCCCCATTATTATTTTTTCACTCAATTTCATTCTTATGTTTTTTTAATTCATTGAATGTTTTTTAATTGCGTTTAAGAATCCATGAACATGAACCATTAGTAATGCTTTTGACAAATCTGGTTTTTATTTTTTTCATTTTAGTTGGATGGTAGTTATTATTTTATGATCTTCAATTAAATTAATCATTTTTTAAAATTTCATTATAATATCTTCCCATCCTTTAAATTTTACTTAAGCAAATTCTTTTTTTAAGTAATTTTCATTCTTAAAAAATGAAATTACATCGTTTATAGCATAAATTACAATAAATTGAAATTCATCATCGACGTCTTGATCTAGATCTGTCATCATGATATGAATCATCTGAATGAGTTAGAGTCTCGAACCTTTCCCATGAGTCTCTAGCACGCACTACACCTCCTTGTTTTCGCTTCTGTGTAATTTTTTTCTATTGAGAGCTAATTTCACTAACGACAGGAAGGTGAATGATCCAAAAACCTTCCTGAATATTGATTCGAAAATCACAAAGAAAACCTATCTCAATATGAGGGTGAAATCTCCAATCTATTGTAAACTTCAAAAACACAAAATAAACTTAAATAAACTGACTTAACAAACTAAACTGAGTCAAACATCCAAAATCTAAAGATTTAGAGACGTATAACCCAAACAAATCAATAGATCTGTGGGACTTTATTTTTTAAAAAAAAAAATAGAAACAGGGCATTACTAATGGTTCATGGTCATGGATTCTTAACTTAGGCAAATCCGGTCATTGGACAAAGGATTTTCATTTTATATCATCTAATTTGAGTAGAAATAAAAGATTTAATATAAAGACAATTTAACTTAGGCCAACCCGATCATTAGACAGTACCTCTAAGAAATGGAGCATGATATTAAACAGCGCGGTTAAAGTACAGAATTGGTCCCTCAAGTGGTGCGACTATAGCAAATTGGTTCTCCAAGTGAAGAAATATGCAATTTAACTTAAGTGAACTGGCAGTGACGCCGTCAAATATGCTGACGTGTCATCTGTCACATCATATTTTTTATTAAAAAAATATTTTTTAAAAAAATATATTTAAAAAAAAAATTGGGTGAGGGACCTAATTGCTCAATTAATTCAACTTCAAGGACTCAATTGCTCACTAAGTTCACTTCAGGGACCCATTTGCAGATTCGCCCCTAATTTTTGTTTTTAATAAAAATAAAAACAATCATTTTTCTTTTCTTTTCCTGTTTTTTTTCAAAAAAAAAAACATTTTTCGTTTTTTTTTCAAAAAAAAAAAGAAAGAAGAAAATGATTTTTTAAATTTTGATACTATCTCTCTTAATTTTGTTTAAAAGAGACCCAATTCCTATTTAATATATTAATCATATCACCACGAGTTTTGGAAAAGAAGAAAATGATTTAAAAAAACTAAAAAATGAAAAAAATGAAAATTTTTTATTTATATTCAAAAAAACCAAAAATTAGGGGCAAATGTGCAAATGGGTCCCTGAAGTGAACTTAGTGAGCAATTGAGTCCCTGAAGTGGAGCTAATTGAGCAATTGGCTCCCTGACTCATTTTTTTAAAAATATATATTTTTTTAAATATTTTTTAATCAAAAAATATGACGTGGCAATTGACATGTCAGCATATTTGACGGCGTCACTGCCACGTCGGACATTTAACGGCACATTGGACGGCCACTAACGAAAATTATTTGATTGCTCGGTTAACTCGACTTGAGGGACTAAATTACATATTTCTTCATTTGGGGGATCAATTTGCTATAGTCGCACCACTTGAGGGACCAATTCTATACTTTAACCTAAACAACGCTTAAGGATCATCTATCAATCGCATCAACCATTACTATGATTTATGATGATATGATATTGTCATTCCCCAAAAATGAAAAGATTCTCTTCATTTATGGTAGCACTAACAAGATTGAAGGGTTTGTGCCAAAAAAAAAAAACAAAATAGAAGGGTAGTCATTTCTATGCTTATCGTATGTTAATATAACGTCAATGCTAATACGTTCTCGGTAGTGTTGTTTAATCTCGTTGATATGATCACATTGTTGTCACATTTCATATTTTATTTTACAACAATAAAGTAAAATGGTAAATTAAAAAAATGTGTAGTTATAATTCATTACTCTAATACTATTAACATATAGGCTGAAATCTTAAATTGGGATCAGACATTTCAGAAAATTCTCAATTAAGGGACCAAACTTTAGAAAATGTCAAATAAGTTCCTGGCCCTTTTTAGTAAGGTCCAATAAATCTAAAATGTGGGTTGACAGTTACACGCACCGTTAATTTAAACGACATGCTAACATGGTATAACGGCAACGCACTGACGTGGCATTGAGGCATGCTGATGTGGCATCGAAAAAAATTGACACGTCACACATGAAGTTGTTTCATTTGCTCTTGCAGTTTTTATTATGCGTGTTGGACACACCCGTTAAGTATAACAGATTGGACTTAATTGAATTTACTCGAAAAGGCCGGGACCTAATTTGACATTTTCTATAATTAGAGCCCTTAATTGAGATTTTTTCAAAAGATCAAGTCCTAATTTGCGATTTCAGCCTAATCTATATTCTAATGACCATCACCACATACAAAATAACAATACAAAAACTTTCATTTTGAGTCACTCAAGATCTATACTTGTAGTCAATTCTATAATATGGTCATTGTTGCGCCAAAAATCTCTTCGAAGAGTTTCTGCGAAAACTACTTAATGACAGCATAAGGGCGTGCCAGTCAATTTGTTGAAATTGAAAAAGAGAGTAAACAACTAGGTCTGGTGCAAACACAGCAGATTAAAAAGATCAGAGCGATTTGTGGGGACTGGATCAAAGTCACACCGGAGCATTTAAATCATTGGATCCACTAGATTGACTTCCTAAAAGAGATAATTGAAACAAGGGGGAAAAGAGCAATTTGATTGCTGTCTTTTCTAAAATAAACAAGAGATTGATGTTTTAACGTCCGTAGACGAGATTGAACAAAGAAAATTTGAGGAACGAGTAAGAACTCGTGATGAATAAGAGTTAAAAGGTGTGGAGCCAGAGAGAAAATAAGCACGGAGCTTGGTTTTTTGCACGGAGCAAGTTTGTGAAGTGTAGAACTTGATTTGAAACTCTGGAACTGGTTCCTTTATATCGGGGACGGCATGGGCCTGAAATCTGGTGGGCTTTACTTGCTAAGGAAGTCGAACTCTTCTGATTGGTCGGAGGAAACTTCAAGGAACTTGCAGTGAAGCTTCCCTCTCCTTCTGGTTGCTGCAGCAGGTGATAGGAGGGTGAGGAGAGGAGGATGAAGCGTCCCTCTCTCATGGTACCATGTATGATGATGTACTAGATAGCATGAGGTGTTGGATAACATCTGTTGTATCAGGTGTAGTCTCTGTTACCTCCTATGAGCTGATATCACTTGATTGGCTGAAAGGTTACCCTGGGTCATGAAACTAAGTACCTTGTCCACGAAATCACTCATACTTAGCCATATCTAGCTCTTCAAATCATAAAAATATCTCTTGATCAAGAACTATGGCTAAACTGGGGTGATAAAGCCACCTTGTCCTTAACTGAAGAAGGTGTAAAAGTTGCAAACGAACTTGGATCGAGCTCAAACTTCACCAGTAGGGTTAGTATATCAGCCATAGACCATGGTAAAAATCTTGGCTTGATCCGAGCCTCCCTTCATAGTAAACCGAACCTCTCACCTCTAACTGTCCTTAAATGAAAAACTAGCATAAGTTTTTCATTCTAAGTCTGAATGAGCTGAAACTTTGCCAATGGACTTATATTATCTCCATGAGACTATGGAAAAAATTCTAAGTAAAACCGAGCTCCCCTTAATGGTGAACTAGGTTTCTCTCCTTGAGTTGTCCTTAAATGAAAAACTAGCTTAAGTTTTCATTCTAAGTCCAACAAAGCTGATTTTCCACCAGTAGACTTAGATTATCCCCATGAATCTATGGGAAAAATTATAAATAAAACCAAACTCTCTAGCATAGAGAAGTTGGTTTGACACCTCAAACTGTCCTTAACTGAAAAACTTGCATAAGTTTTTCATACGAAGTCTGTTTGAGATGAAATTTCACCAAGATGATCTACATGTATCAAGGAACATCATGGTAAAACCCCTTTTTGGAGCCGCACCCGCTAGCTAGCTCAACTGCTTTTGATCTTGCCTTTTTGTCCTTAAATGAACAAAATGCAAGTTTGCCTCTCGGGGAAGTACAACTAGCTGGACCACTTGACCACTATACTAGGGTGGTCATGTATGAGGGGGGTGAGTGATAATATCTCACGCCTCCCTTAGTTCAGTGAGCGTTTCACTTGCTGATAATCTCTTGCTCTCTGTCTCCTTATTACAATGGGTGAGGAGACTGTGTCCTATGACTAGGGCGGCCTTCCCTGGGTATGAGAAAAGCTTAGATTATTTTATTCCATGATATATCTCCCACCTGCATGGTCCGGTAGCATACAACTCCCTTCCTTACTCTCTACCTGAGGTATCAAGCTGTTGTATCTAAGGAAGCTGCACCCTTGAGGCCTGTTAAACCACATCCCATAGGTAGGGGCGTCATATAGGGAGTAATTAATAATAATTATTCCAAAAATAATTATTATTAATTAATTTAATTATTAATTTTGACCCTTTATTAATTAATTGCAAGATTTTTCCTAATTCTGGTAGAATCAGGGTGGTGCAGAAACTAAGTTTTATCAAGATTTCTGATTAAATCCTGACCACACATCTTAATTTACTTTATGCAAAGACCAATTTACCCACAATTGTAAATTGAGGTATAAACAGTCATTGCTAATACGATTGAGAGGTTGTCACATTTCGCTTAATATTATTTAAAATGATGAATTCAAAAATGTGTGTAAATATTACTCTAACACTACTGTGTGTGTTTTTGAAATAATTTAACTGAACAAAATTCCTAATGCTGGCTCATCCAAGCTTCTAGTGTTAGGATTTTGACTCAAATCCTAGTTAGAATTGGATTGAGATTTTTAGGCATATTGCTTGGGGGATAAGAAGACTTAGTGAGCAAGAATCCTAGTAGGAAATGAATTTTTTTTAGGCATATGGCTTGGTGGATAAGAAGACTTAGTGAACAAGAATCCTAGTAGAAAAGTGATTACTTGGAGGCTAAGTTTATGCTAGTATAAATAGAGAGTTTCTCTATAGGATTTTGTATGTTAGGAGAAAAGATGTAGTCTAAGGGTTAGATTTGGGTGGAGGCACCCCATAGGACAAAAGGATAGTCCTCATGGGTGTGTGTGTGATTATTTGTTGTGGTGTTTGCTTTGGTAGATGTAATTGGTTTGTAGAGACCGAGAGAAAGTGCTCAAGATTGTTTGGGTTTAGTTTAGGATTGATTGTTAGATTGGGTTGAGAGATTGAGAGAGTTATTGATATTTATGTGTTGATGTAATTTTCTATAACTAGTGAATTTCTCTTCTTCTCCGTGGATGTAGGCAAGTTCAGTGCCGAACCACGTAATTTTTTTTGTTTTGTGTGGATGATTTATTGTTTTAAATGTTTCCGCTTGCATGAGTAATTTACTAGATTATAGCTTGGGATATCCGGGTTACAACATCGAGCAGAATAGAATAATGATAATAACATATGGTCCCCAAAGTGGCAAGTTGTAATGGCAACAAAATTGCAGAGTTCCTTTCTCAATCAAAAAAACAACATGAAATTTAAAGGTGCTATTGTTCTTTGTGCTGTTATTGTTTGTTACCTGACAAAAACCTTTCTGGTTCAATTCAAACAACTGTTGCAATTGACTCAAAAGCATTACCTTTGCAACTATGATTGAATTGGTTTTTTTTTTTTTCACAATCAAATCACTGTTCCATCCCATTATTTTCTATCCTCCTTTTTTCTGGCCATGAAAATTACACTCTTTGTCTCAACCCAATTAATACCTCATTGTTGGTCTTAGCCTCTTAGGGTCATCATTTTCATCTTCATCTCCATCATTGTCATTGTCTGTTTCTGTACATTTTAATGTTATGTAACTGCATGCCTATTAAAGCTAAAACATTCATATCTTAATATGTTTTCTTTTAAACTTACTAGATTCATGCCACTCACTTACTAGATTCATGCCATTCACATAGTGAGTGTAGAAATAAAAAGCTAGTTTATAGAAGTTTTCTTTTTAGACACATTTAAGTTGGTAGTTTTTTTTTTAAATGATATAAATATAAATTAAATATTATATATATCCTTGGTGGTTTTATTTTCAAATGGGTAGTTTTAATTTTTGCTTTTTAATCTTTTAAAAACTGAGTTTGTGTCCGAATCAACTCGTGACACAAACTCAGGACTTCACATTATAATTAGTATAGATTGTTTTTCATCAAATAATATGTCAAATTTTGTTTATGTAAGCTCCTGGATTAAGATTTAATGTTGAAGTTGTACGGAACTTCGGTTTCGCTCAATGTTATGTTGATTTTTATAATTTGTTAGTTTGTTTGATGGTTTCTCATTAAAAATTTGGACATTTGATTATTGATTCATTGAAAAAAAAAGAACTATAAACATGTATAATATAACTTCTAAAAAATGAAGAAGAGAAAATGAAAAAGGTGGGAAGAGAAAGAAGGTTGACCTTAAGCAGCAAGTAGCAAAGATGTCCTACCAAATGTTGTTGTGGGGAAGAAAAATTGTTAGAAATCATCATTTGTTTGGGAATGGAAGTCAAGTAATTGAGGGGGACAAGTTGAAAATTGCTTATTTGGTTATTATCATCAACAAAGACACAGATTGAAAAGCACTCTTTTTAGTCAAAATTTTCCTATGTATGATCTCATGGAAATTTCCTTTCCAATAATGATTATATTAGACTCAAATAGAACTTCATTATGCTACTTGCTTTTCAAAAACTTGGTAAATTTAGCTTTAACCATTGGTTCATTTGCCTAACTCAGTGGGCAACAAAAAGAAAGAGTGAAGAGGCATATGGGCAACATAAAGAAGATTGAAGAAGAAAAAGACTTGGGCTCCAAATTTGTCAAAAAGGCCAGTGGAAGAAGTTCATAATGCAAGTTTATGCAACCCAGACTTGCAAGAGGATTTTGGCCCAAAAAAAATAAAAGACTTGCAAGAGGATTAAGCAGTGGCCCAATGTTGGTTCAATTGCGACCCAAGCTAGAACTTCTCCAATTTGAATTTGATGGGCAATGAGCCTATGGATGTAAAATATTTATATCCATCCCTCACACAAGACTCGAATATGAAACCTTTAAAGACATCAAACTCATTCCATTAAGACAAAATAACTTTTAGACAAGTTTAAAAGAAACATGTTTACCCAATCAAATATCAATTGGCATTTCATGGCTGTATTAGAAAGGGAAGGTTGTTGGACTTGGATACCCTTTTACATACTCTTCTAAGATTGGATTTGGCTTTTGGGTCAAATCCAAAAGTGTTGGATTAGTTTAGATACTCTTCTGGATTGGGTTTGGCTTTTGGGTCAAAGGTTCCAAAATTGAACAAAGTATTCTGAGTCTAGTCGATTGGCCATGGCCCATGGTAACGATTTAACCTATTATTCTTGTTCTTGTTAAAAGCCTAACACAATTTCGTTTCTCAATTACTAGCATTTTCCATGGATCATTGCCAAAATTTGGAATAGCATGGGCCGAATTTACCACTTTCTCGCTACTTTCTCCCTACAAATTTTATATGCGTTCTTACTAATTATTATTGGCATAAATGTCACTTTGCACCCTTAAGTTTGTACGGACTGTCACTTTGTCCCCAATTTTTTTATTTTGACCAAAACGCACCCTAAAGTTTTATTTTTGTGCCACTTTGCACCCTCCGTCATGGTAGGACAAACGATTCTATCACGGTATCCGACGTGGCACGCCACGTGTACCAAAAAGTGATATGTAGCACGCCACATGTACCAAAAAGTCGTGCCACATGTACCAAAAAGTGACACATGTCACGCCACATGTACCAAAAAGTGACACGTGGCATGCCACATGTTTCAAAAATAGCACGTGGCATGCCACGTGCACAAAAGGATACATGCCACGTGTCATTTTTTGTCCACGTGGCATGCCACGTCGGATGCCGCGATCGATTTGTTTTGTCCTACCGGACAGAGGGTGCAAAGTGGCACAAAAATAAAACTTTAGGGTGCGTTTTGGTCAAAATAAAAAAGTTGAGGACAAAGTGACAGTCTGTACAAACTTAAGGGTGCATAGTGGTATTTATGCCAATTATTATTACTATGTCTATCCCGGTTAAACAAAACTAACATGATGAAGAAGGAAAAAGGAAAGATACCAAAAAAATATATTTATAAAAAAAAAAAAAAAACATGTAATGTAACCTGCGCCAGCTATCCATCCATCTAGTAAAAGTAGAAGGGGAAAAGAAGAAAACAAGATCCACCTCAACCTCTCTCTCCACTCTCTCTCTCTTCTCATTCTGACCTCAATCCAAATCTTAAACTTTCCACTCTGCAGAGGGGATTCTTCTTCTTTTTTTCTGGGTATTTTCTTCCTTTCTCTTTTTAATAATTAGATTTTACTAGTTTTCTTTTTTAAATTTATTCGAAGATTTTGTTTGTCCTGAAAAGCCGATGATGATATTTTGTTTTGTTGCAGAAGTAGCAGCAGCAGCAGCAGAGTTAGTTTAATTTAGGAGCTGCTCGTCAGAATTGAGGCTTTGAATTTGTTGGTCTTTGATTATAAATAAATTGTTACAAGAGTTTGTTAATAATGAGGGAAGAAGACTCTAATTGGTTCGCAAGATGGGAGGAAGAGCTGCCATCGCCGGAAGAGCTGATGCCCCTTTCCCAAACCCTAATTACCCCTGATCTTGCTATCGCCTTCGACATTCGAAATCCAAACCACCAGCAACGGCCGCCGTCTCAACAGGCTCCTCCTCCCCCCTCTGCAGCCGCCCAGCCTCCTTCCCAGCCCACATCCGCCGAATTCGCCGCCGATTCCGGTGACTTGGGCTCTGGGGCTGCTGGAGATGAGCCTGCACGCACTCTCAAGCGGCCTCGCCTCGTGTGGACCCCACAGCTCCATAAAAGATTCGTTGACGCGGTGGCTCACTTGGGGATCAAGAACGCCGTCCCCAAGACCATAATGCAGTTGATGAGTGTTGATGGTCTCACCAGAGAAAACGTCGCTAGTCATTTGCAGAAGTATCGCCTTTATTTGAAGAGAATGCAAGGCTTATCGGGTGGTGGAGGTGGCGGTGCTGCTGGTGCTAACGGAGGAGCTGGAGGTGGTGCTTCGGCTGATCCGGCGACTGACCATTTATTTGCAAGCTCACCTGTTCCGCCGCACTTTCTTCATCCCGGAAGGGGTAATTCAGAGCATTTCCTACCGTTTGTGCCGGTGCCAGCATTGCAGCATCACCACCAGCAACAGCAGATAGTGGCAGCAGCTGTAGGGCATCCACATTTGCAGAGTCAGTATCATAGACAAATGGGGCATTTTGGGTCTTCTCCGAATGGTCAATTTGAGCATCCTTTCTTAGCAAGGCAGACGCAGCAGCCAATTCATAGGATCGGAGTCGGAGGGGCACCGCCCGTGCATAATCAAGTTCCCAATAGTTATGTGGAAGATCTCGAATCTGCCAATGGGAATGGTGGGAATGGTGGAAGGAAGGTTCTTACTTTATTTCCTACAGGGGATGATTGATTCACAAATTTGGGTAATTCTTGATCAACTTTTCTTCTTTTATCTTTGCTTAGTCCTTTTGCTTTTTTTAGTTTCTTTGTGCTAGTAAATCACTGGAGATCTATCCCATAATGTCATTGCTAATACGATTAAGTGGTTGTAACATTTCGCTTAATATTATTTTGAAAATATAAAATAAAATGATGAATTCAAAAATGTGTGTAAATATTACTCTAGTACTGTGTTTCTGAAATAATTTAACTGAACAAAATTCCTAATGCCGGTTCGTCCAAGCTTCTAGCAGAATAGAATAATGATAAGAACATATGGTCCCCAAAGTGGCCATGCAAGTTGTAATAATGACAACAAAATTGCAGAGTTTGTTTCTCAATAAAAAAAACATGAAATTAAAAGTGGCAATGCTATTGCTCTTTGTTGTGTTATTGTTATCTGACAAAAACCTTTCTGGTTGAATTCAAACAACTGTTGCAATTGACTCAAAAACATTAACTTTGCAACTATGATTGAGTGGGTTTTTGTTTTTTGCCATGATCAAATCCCTGTGCCATCCCATTATTTTCTATCCTTCTTTTTCTGGCCATGAAACTTACACTCTTATGTCTCAACCCAATTAATACCTCATTTTTGGTTTTAGGGTCATCATTTTCATCTTTATCTTCATCATTGTCATTGTCTGTTTCTGTACATTTTAATGTTATGTAACTGCATGCCTATTAAAGCTAAAACATGAATATTTAATATGTTTTCTTTTAAACTTACTAGCACTTTTGCCTGCGCTACGCTGCGGGAAGTTTTAGTAAGCATGAGCGATGATATAGTTACGAATAGATAATAATGATAATAGCATAGGGTGCAAAATGGAGAGCACATATATGCTTATAATAAAAGGCACATTATATACCTATCTATTAGGCATCCTCCTAAATACAATACTTTACATTCATAGAAGGTGACTTTAGTTGGGCAATATTGTCTAAAAAACTAAAGGACCTTAGTCTCATTCAGATGGATGGGCGACCATTGCGTCCATCTTTGTGGCTATACATGTTTCTAACTTTGTATCGCTGCAAAATGAACATTACACAAAATTTAACACAATTAAAATCACTCGAAGCAATGATAGGTTGTGCATCCCTAAGTATTTTCAATCCTTCTTTTGTATCTAAGCTTTCATAGTGGTGTCTTGACATGTTGATGGGCTCGGTTATTGTTTCTGAGCATCAAGGCATTCTTGTTGTGACATATAATTTAGCTAAGGTCATCTCTGTTGTGCAGTAGCAAGCTCGATCCATACAAATCCTTGACCAAAATATTCCGGTTAAAGAGCTGGAATGACATGTCACCTATGTAAAGACAACCATTCACCATATTGAAACATCAAATTTAGATGCAATGAGGGACAATGGTAATACAAAAATATTAAGCTCTTACAAATAAGCCCTTACAACATAAGATTTCATATTCTAACATTTGCTAGCTGACCCTATTTGGAAAGAGTTATACAGGAAAATGTAGAACTAACCAAGAACATTAGAGTGAATTGATAGATGCATAAAAGAAAAAAGGAACAGATCTCAACTGGAAAATGGTATCACCTGTAGCTTGGTTATACAGAGGTTTTACTGTCCCCAAAACTCCACTTTACTTTTCTGCTCATTATTACTCTTTTGAAGCTGCATTTATGAACACATTTCATACCAAGTGGTCATTTATGTCAGGAAAAAAGATACATATGATAACGTCCCTAAACCCAGTTACAGTAAAAGAAATGTCATCTTTGATTTAGATTGAGGACAACTGATCATGAGATTTTTTTTTCCCCATAAAAGCTATTTAAACAATTAGAATAATATAAGTAAATAGTATATATTTTTACCTTCTGTGCAGTAGTGCGCTGCAAGGGCAAGGCGTCGAGCATTGCATCAACACTCAATGGAAGTTAATATCAGTTGAAGTTGGCCGCCGCCCATTCTGTTGTATCTAGTGCAGATCCTTCTCAGAACTTCAATGAAGATACATACGATCAGTTCATATAGAGCAAGAGAGGAGAAGGTGCAGTCTTTTAATTAATTTTTAATTTTTTCAATAGCGTACAATGTAACATGTTAACTTGAGACATATTCTATTTAGTTTATATAAGGCCTTTAAGCAGGGAAGGAAAGAATCAGAGAAATAGAGCTGCAAAGGTGGCAAAACAGAGATTCTTTCGTTAGGACAATCTTCTCTGCGCATTCATTTCACTACATGTGCCCTTATTTGGAGTTTTTGGGTTATTGTAAATTATACTTTGATGAAGACCCGCGCTTTGCAACGGGTTTTAAAAATTTGACCAAGGATTTGTATTAATAAATTGTAAGCAAGAGAATTTGTGATTGGTGCAGATAATTGAATTACAAACATATATTTGTGAAATGGTTAAAGTCATTAACCTAGATAGAATTAGATATATAGATTTCATGTATTTCATAGGGTAACATAGCATAATTGAACAATTATAATTAAAGGTCAAACAAAAAGAATTAGAGTTTAAAGTTTAAACATCAAAATACAGGTTATATAAGTTTTTAAACTGGTTAAATAGGTTGGAGTTTTTAATATGGGAAAATGAAGGCATCCAATGGCTAAACAGGTTGGAGTGGGAGAAAATGAATGCATCAGATGGTTAGAATTATAAAATTGAATTGTTAAACACCGTCCTATTTTTGCTATTCACCGCCCCACTTTTTACACTTTTGCCCTTTGTTCATATTTTTTCAACTTTCTAAATCCAAATCTTTTAAAACATTCAAACAAACTTCAAACTAAAATCTTTACTTGTATGAAAATCTCTATGAAATAAATGTTTTTATTTTGTAAATCTAATTATTTTTTTACTAAAATTGCTCAGCTGCCCTCCCACTTTTTACACTTTTGCCCTTTGTTCATATTTTTTCAACTTTCTAAATCCAAATCTTTTAAAACATTCAAACAAACTTCAAACTAAAATCTTTACTTGTATGAAAATCTCTATGAAATAAATGTTTTTATTTTGTAAATCTAATTTTTTTTTTATTTTTTTTTTACTAAAATTGCTCAGCCGCCCTAGGGAGCGGCCTGGCCATGGTAATGCCGCACCAGGGGGACGACTTGCCATGGCTAGGCCGTCCCCCTGGGGAGGCTGAGCCATGGCCAAGCCGCCCTCCTGGGGTGGCACTACCATGGCCAGGCCGCCTCCCTGGAACGGCCCTACCATGGATAGACCGCCCCCCGGGGCGGCACCGGTACTGAACCCTTTTTTTTTTAAAAAAAAATAGCTATTTAAAAAAAAAAAAAAAAAAGCCTTGCCGCCCTAGTGGGGCGGCTAGCCGTGGCAGAGCCGTCCTAGTGGGGCGGCTAGCCGTGGCAAAGCCGTCCTAGTGGGGAGGCTCCGCATAGCTAAAGGCAAAAGTGAAAAAGTGACAAAGGTCAAAGAGCAAAAGTGTAAAAAATGGGACGGTGAATAACAAAAATAGGACGGTATTTAGCAAGCCCCATTATAAAAGTGTACCGTAAGTGCACCATAACAAGTGCTGGTGCATGGGAGAAGACACCCAATCTTAGATACTCGTGGATTGGGTTTGGCTTTTGAGTCATAGGTTTCAAAATCGAACAAAGGATTATGAGTCTAGTCGAGTGGCCATTGTAACGATTTAACCTATTATCGTTCTTTTTAAAAGCCAAATGCTATCCCGTTGCTCGGTTAACATTTTCCATGCATCATTGCGAAAATTTGGAACATTATGGCCCAAATTTGCCACCTCCATTCTACTTTCCTGACTCGAGTAGATGGAACTGTTGTTTCAAGAGAAACTATGAACATGCTACATTGTGAAACTATGAACATGCTACATTGCTCATGTTGTAGATGGATGGAACTGTTGTTTCAAGAGAAACTACGAACATGCTACATCGCTCATGTTGTAGATGGAACTGTTGTTTCAAGAGAAACTATGAACATGCTACATTGCTCATGTTGTAGATGGAACTGTTGTTTCAAGAGAAACTATGAACATGCTACATGTTGGCTACATTGCTCATGTTGCAGATGGAACTGTTGTTTCAAGAGAAACTATGAACATGCTACATTGCTCATGTTGAAATGCTCGTGAGGTTTAAAAAAACTCTAAATATCAGCCAACAATATTTTAGGTCTAATCTATCGAATATCATTCTCAAAAAATATGGGATAAACAAAATACCGACAGCATCAGCCACTGACGTTCCATCCAAGAGCTAAACCTATAATAGTAAACACCCAAAATCATCTCTTGTAAAATCAATTCATTATTCAAGCAATGCTCTACAGGGAATTCATATAATATGAATGGTTTCCAATTACAAATGAAAACTAATAAAAACTACTAAACAATTTCTTCAACCCAAGATTTTAAGGGTCTAAAAGTCCGATAAGCTTAGGAGGTGTACACTACATACTTGTACAATACCCTAAAACAGCCATAAGAAACATGTCTACACCATATGAAAACCTAATCTCGACACACTTATTAAACTTGTGACCAACATAATCACAAGGTTTTTGTCAATGAAATGAAATTTGCTCCATGTTTTCTATCAGTCTATCACTATTTACCAAGTTATCAGACAATCTGGGGGGAGAAATGCATTTTCATATCTCTAACAAAGCAAGTAAGCAATCTCACAGTTAAAATAAGCTTTAATCCACAAAAACATAACCTTAACCTTATATCTATGAACCACAACTTTCATAGCTCAGCATTTTCAGGCACCCAAATCAACAAAAACCAGAAATTTTCCATAAAGATTCCACATTTTCCAGAAACACATCCAAACAAAAAACTAATTTCAATATATTCCATTAGCATTATCAAATGAAATCATAATCATCCTAAAAGCCCAAATCAACAGAAAGCATTTACTATCTAATTCCAATCAGCCAATGGTAGAAACAACAACAACATAGTATTGGAAAAAAAGATAACTCCATTCCATTTCTTAATAAAAAGAAACGAACTCATATATCAGTATCCAAGTTCATACCAAAAACAAAACTCAAATCAAAATACCAATTTAAGTGCTAATAATAAACATTTAGAAAACAAAACTAAAATCCACCCTAAAACTTAAAACCTTAAAACCTCTAAGCAGTGAGAACAACAGCCCCACCGGCCTCCTTAATTTTCTTCTCAGCTGTCTTAGAAACAAGCTTAGCCTTGAGAACAATAGGCTGGTTCTCAGGCAAAACACCCTTACCCAAAACCTTAAAGTAACCAAACTGGGTAACATCGATCAAAGGAGCAGAATCCTTGGAGCCCTTAGCCTTTTCTTTAACCTCTTGAGGGACCAAAGACCAGAGCTTGTCGATGTTAACAATGGGGCAATAGAACTTGTTGCGAAGCTTGTGGAAGTAACGCATACCAACCTTTCCGAAGTAACCAGGATGGTACTTGTCGAAGAGGATACGGTGGTGGTGCATACCTCCGGCGTTACCGCGTCCTCCGGGGTGCTTCCTGTGCTTGCCGATACGACCGTGCCCAGCGCTCACGTGGCCTCTCTTCTTCCGGTTCTTCTTGAAACGGGTCGTCATTTTCGGCTCCTCGAAATGGGTCTCTGCTTTGCTGCGGCTGCTGCTGCTGCTGAGGAGAGGAGTAGCGCAAGAGATTGGAATTAGGGTTTTTGTGTTATATATAGAGGAAGTCTAGCTATCTGAATTTACCTCTTTGTCCTTACAATATGGATTTTCATTTTTCTTCTGCTTAATATATATCTGGGCTTTGGCCAAAAAATATATATATATATATCTGGGCTGGGCCTTCTTAACTCTCCTTTGGACGTTTGGGCCTTCTTAAATCTTTGAATTTTTTTTTTTAAATTAATCAAAACCAACAATTGGTTGATTAGTAGTGATAACTGGCAAAAAAAATCAGTTGATTAAATATTTAAATTATCCAAAAAAAAATGGGTGGTTTTGTTCGCTTTAATCAGGGGCCTCATATTGAGTTCGAATCTTGGTAAAAACCATTATTTATTGAGAGGAATCTTGGTAAAAACCATTATTTATTGAGAGGACTTTACCTCTACAGTAGACTAACTCGGCTCAAACAAAATACTATAAGATTAAGATTAAGGCACTCTGTAAGATATCACTCGCTCAAATAAAGGTTTCATGTCGACAGATAAGGCACCCTTTTTTAAGACTAGCAGTTGCCAAGCACTTTGCAGTTCCCCTAATCAACAAGATCATGAGATGTTTTTAGATATATACAGCATAACCAAAGACTAGAGCACAGGAATTCCAGAAAGCAAGGACCAATGGCGCCTGGCATGGTCAAAGGTAATACTATCCCTTATTATGCAATTGAATTGTCAAAGTAATCTTCTTGCATTTACATGAAATTGGTCAAGCAATGTTTCCTATATGCCAAACTACATTTCCAAACACTTTCATATGAATCTGTAAAACGTCATTCTTAAAAGCTCAAAAGGTGCTGTGATAGTGATACATATATCTATAAGACTATAAATCTATTAAAATCCAAAAATAAAATAAAATAAAATAAAATAATTTGAATCCTGAACATCCTACACCGTACCCAGAAAGAACACTGCTAAGTTCCATCAAAGTAAGCTTGAAGTTCACAGCAGCAACACCTTGCACATGCACGTACGTGGGAGAGTCATCTTTCTTAACACGGGTACAATCTTTTTTTTTTTTTTTTGGCACTAACGGGTACATTCTATTTGTTTGTGAAGGTTTTTCTTATATTTGGAGGCTAAGGAATCCATTGCCAAGCATATCGAAGATCGAAGAGTCAAAAGCAACATATCCAAATTACCAAGGCCTCCTTGCACCAAGAGGTATAGTATTAGATCCTGATCGGTTACCATAACCTCCACGTCCTCTGGAGCGGAAGTTCCCACCAGAACCTAAAAAACCAAAATCAAAGGAAGCATATTGATTCTCCAGGATATATCCATAAAGTGTTATTCAGTCACCTATTTAATTTTTGGCTTCCAAACAAAAGTATTACCTCCAAAACCAGTAGAGTGGGCCAACGTAGATAATGAAGGAGAGACAACCTGCCCTGCATCTTGCAGAAGCTTGATAAGGTCCCTAGCATACTTTGCATTTGCCTGCGTGAAGAATGTAAAAGCAGTTCCTTTAGCCCCTGCACGACCAGTCCGCCCAATCCTATGGACATAATCCTCCAGGCTGGTAGGAAAATCATAGTTGATCACACACTTTATGTCCTTCACATCTACAGTAAACACAGGAAAATCAGAATAAAGAATGCACAGGGATAAGTAAGTGATATAGTTGTGGCAGATTTAGGGCTCTAAAAAACCAGGTAACTCAAGCAGACCAAGCAAGAAATTTGGTTGAAATCATATAACAAGATAGGCAGGGCAATTATGAAGAGCCAGCCACTCAGCTTGACATTATCTCTAACACTAGATCAGATGATCAGTGAAGGTCACAGAAACTTCAAAACTTCATGCAACATTCTTTTGCTAAGCAAGCTCGGTACACTAAGAACCCTAAAAACTTTCAAAACCTCCCTTATCCCTGCGCCCTAAGATCCAAATGATCAATATTAAGATAACACATTCATTAGATAAATGTGCCCACCTTAACCTTGCAGGGATAAGGAACAGCTTCACGACCAGCATTTTCGTGTCCGATCAGGGAAATATAAGCAAATGTAAGTCAACCAGGCTGCCACACGAGACCAGCTTCATAATCGTGGATGGGCGACACTTCAACTTCAGCCATGTTACTTAGACATGTAATTATAGGAGCCATATCAATTCAGGCAATTCAAGCAAATACATCCAACCTCACATCAGAGAGCTTTCTAATTTTCTTTTGCCCCAACCTACAATCAGGAAATATAACTTTTCTAAAGAGAGGTACAAAGTAGCCTGAGTTTATAACAGAACACCCAACCTATAGATTATTAGCTCAACTATAATGCAAACTGCTCCCTATGTCCATGTAACATGAGCTGCAACCATAAGGTATTAGCCAATCTTAGGGTCATCCAAAAAATATGAGAACCCACTATGCCTCTTAGTCCAACTCATCCTTATGGAGATGCTTATGGGTTAAAAAGATATTTATGTCCACAGATTTCTTGTGCACATCATGACACCTCCTTTGCACCCAAGCCACAAATTATTATCTGAGGAAACTGGACAGCAGCTGGCAGACTCGCTTATCTTCACCATTTCAAGACCAACATTTTAATATATTAAGACTCCTAACACACAATGATCCTACCAAGACCCCGTGCAGCCACATCAGTGGCAGTCATTATGGGACTTCTGCCACTCTTAAATTCAGCAAGGACCCAATCTCTTTCACTCTGATTTTTATCACCATGGATGGAAAGGGCAGGCCATCCATCCATTCTCAGCTGCCTAGTAACTCGGTCACATCCCTTCTTTGTCTCCATGAATATGAGTATTCGATTCCCATCCATCAATTCCTTGAGTAATTTTATTAGCCTGTACAGAGAGAGGGAGAGAGCCCACTAATTAATATCAAAATACTAAACAAAACCTTCCCTGAAAGAGTTGCACAGACAAACCTGTTGTACTTTTCCTGTTCTGTTACAACTTCAACAACTTGGTTTATAGATTGGTTTGCTTTAAGATCAGGTGATCCAATAATAACCTAAGCATCATAACAAATTTTGGAACCCTGAATAAGCATTTAAGAACCTCCAAAATATATAACAAAAGAACATAGCAGCATTGCAAACATAGATGCCAGGACAACTTCATCACAAAACCTTATACGGATTGCATAAAAACTGCCTCGCCAGAGATTCAACCTCCTTCGGCCATGTTGCACTCCAGTACAATGTTTGTCTATCAGGCCGAATCTGATTATCAACAAAACCAAATTGTCATATAATGATCCAAAACATTTGCTTTAATTATAAATAACAAAATGCCAGCAACCTTAGAAACCGAAGATTCAACTTCGGTCTAACGTCTAGACATATATATGGATATACCTTTCTTCTCAAATAGAAAAACGGAAACACTAGAAAATCTGAATGTGGCTAACAGCATTGTTATCACGACTAAACCACTATTTCGACATCTCTGTCACTGAACTATGCATTTTTTAACATGTTTTTAGAATTCGATGCCAATTAGTATGTTTTCTGCAATTATCAACTATCACCTATGCAGTGTATACCATTTTGCTACTACATTGCTAAATTTAGAATAAAATTGTACCTTCCAAAGACATGCAATTTTTCTAAAATCAACAGTCAACAATAACCAAAAAGAACACAACTTGACATTAAAAAAAATAAAGCTACCTGAGCAACAATTTTTCTAATTTGCGGCTCAAAACCCATATCCAACATTCGATCAGCTTCATCCAAAACAAGGTAAGTCACTCTTTGCAAGTTTGTGTGTTGAGCTTCTAGCATATCTATCAGTCGACCAGGTGTAGCAATTACAATCTCAACACCTAGCATACAAAAACTTTCAATTTAATTCTGAAATAACCCAAGTGCCATAAAGGTATTAACATTTCAGATAGAGAACTAGGAATACCTCTTTTAAGATCCCGAATTTGTGGTCCTTTAGGAGCACCACCATAGATGCAAGTACTTCTGATATTAGCGCACGTGGCGAACTTTGTAGCTCCTTCTTGAATCTGGACAGCCAATTCCCTAGTAGGTGCTAATATTAACACAATAGGGCCCTCACCATATGCTAAGTTAACCATAGAAACAAAGTAGTGAGCAAATGGATTTAGATGAACACTGCAATCACCTTAAAAAATGAAATGATGAGAACTACTAACCCAATCGTGGCTGCGCACTGACATGCACCAATGCAGGCAGCAAATATGCCAGTGTTTTACCAGAACCAGTCTCAGCAATCCCAACTAAATCCCTGCCCTTCAAAGCCATAGGCCACCCTTGAGCCTGAATTGGCGTTGGCTCCACGAAACCCAACTTAGCAATCACATCAAGGCAGTAATCTAACACATATGAATTACATAAAATCTTATCATCAAATCAAATTTGGATTATTATTAAGAAAGAAAAGGTGAAAATTCAACCAATATAGAAATACCAGGGAAATTGGCTTCATGGAACATCCTTATAGGCTTTGGAATATCATGTCCTTGAACTGTAATATCCCGTGTTTTACGATACACCATAACTTCTTGCTCTGTCATTGCTCTAATAGCAGGACTCTCAATATAAAAATTCTTCTCGAAAGGAACCAAATTTCCAAAATTTTGCTTTGGAAGCGAAACATTGTCTAAATCCCCTCTAGAAGACCCACCGTGCCTTCCCCCAAAACCCCTCCCGCCACCTCCACCACCTCTAAATCCACCAGAACCACGACCTCTTACCCCATCACTTTTCCTGTCTCCAGCATGACCATTACCCATGCCCCCACCGCGACCCATCTCGAATCTTCCCGCGGGTGGTTGGAAACTCGGGTACTTATTTGCTGCGGGCGCTCTTCCCTGAAAAGTCGGCGGCTGCGCCGTCGGAGGACCTCCGTAGGAAACGCGTCCACCGCGGGGGTAAGAGCTAGAACCAGATGGCGGGACCATAGCTGGTGGACCTACCGGAGGCGGTTGGCCCATAAAATCACTACAAAATAATAAGGGAAAAATACAGTTTTCAATCAATAAATCATAAAAAAGAAAAGAAAAACTAACAAATTAATCTTGCTGGGGTCAGAAGAAATAGATCTGGGTCAGCCGGAAGTACCTTCTTCTTTGACGGTAAGATTCAGGGTCGCCATATCTCCGGTCATAAGAATTCATTGCGGCGGTAAACAAAGCTTCAAATCAAATAATAAAAAAGTTTTCTTCTTGCTGAAATTGTTAATACTCCGTTGTCTCGTCTAGTTTAATGGTTTTGCTTGCAGCTTTGGGTAATTAGAAAAGCAAAGGTATATTGGCAATTGCCCAAGTTATCCTTTGCTTGAAGAAGATTGTTTTGTTGGGAGGGAAAAAAATATCAGATTGGGAAGCACTTTCTTATTGTCTGGGTGGCTTGGCTTTTACTTTATAGTTATGGGCCAAGCTTCATTTGGGGCGCAATTCTGTTACTGTATATGGGCTTCAGTATGCTTTAACTAAGTACGGTAGCAATATTTTGTGTAATAGTTTATACGAGGTTTTTATAACTTTGGTTCAGCCTCCTACTTTTCTTATGGATTTATTGCTGTTGGATGCAGCTGGTCATGTAATATTTAGAACCCTTTAATTAATGCAAGTTCCTTTTTTGACCAAAAAAAATATGGGCTTCAATAGATTCCTTGCAACTCCCAATTTATTTGTAGGCCATGAAACTAATCAAAACAACTCACATGTATTAAGCCCAAAATTGAGATTTTGCTTCAAATTTTTCAAAAAAAAATTATGAAAAAAATTGGTTCAATTTTTTTTATTTGTTGAATTTATTGTTGGTTCATTTGTTAGCTTGTTTTAAGGTTATTTGAGAAATCAAGTTAAATTGCTACATTAGTTAAGAATCTCAAATGATCCAACCATGTTGATGGTGCTATTTTAGTTTACTTTCTTTATAAATATAGTTTGAATCAACGGCCTTATTTGGACATTGCTGCAAGCGTGGACTTAACACTTGCATAAAACAGCCCATGAAATACATGGTTAGACTTGAATCTAAAAGCTCACAGTCCAGAAAGCATCCATCTAATTACCAGTTGATGTTAAAGTGTTAGTATTTAGCTATTAACTAATTAATTACTCCCTCGTCCCTAATTATAAGTCCCTTTTTGATCAACCAACATCAAATTTTGACCAATGATTTATAAAAAAATATAAAATTTAATTTTAAAAAAAAATATGTGTTCAAAAGTTTGTAATTCAAAATTTATAAGTGTTATTTTTAAAAATTATATTACTTTATATATTTTTTATAAACAATGGTCAAAGTTTGGTTTGGTTGACCAAAAAGGAACTTATAATTAGGGACAAGGGGAGTAATTAAAATTCATAAAATGAGACTTGTAATAATAATCCCTAACAAAAGGTAGTGATAAATGAGATAATCATCCCTAAGACAAAAAAAAAAGTTAATCGATGGATACATTTTAGCCTATGAGCAAAAAAAAAGGTAGGGAGTGGTATAGGGTAGAGGTTGCTTGGAGGGTTACATTGCAAGTTGAAGGATTCGTTTCTCAATTATTGCTGGTGACAAATTAAAGAGACAACATTGCTCCAGCTCTCATCCTCACAATCATATAGAAAGTTAGATGATTTCCATTTCTTCTTTATCAACATTTGTTTTAAGTAATTGGTCAAGAAAAAGGAAAAAAAAAAAAAAGCAAACCCCATTTTGTAAAGCTTTTTCAAATCTTAAGAATCCCTAAGGACCCTAACTCTAGTTCTATTTCCACAGGTTGGGTTTTGAAATATAGAGAAACGTTTAGGAAACTATTTCTACATAAAAAAGCTTATATGACACAATATAATGCAATTTAGGGGGGGAAAGTTAGAATTTCTTTGTAAGAGTGGCTTAAGATTCACTATTATAAGTAAATAAATGTTTAACTTGTAATGTCTGAACTTATAACACAAGGAAAAAGCTAAGGCAGGGGACCTCTAATAAATGAACCGACAACTATAGTAGGCCAAGTTTTATCCAAAAATATTAATGGTTCTTATTTCTTTCCTCGAAATGTCAATGGGAGAAAAAAGGGAAATCAAATGATTGAAACTACTTGCCTTTTATGAATTTTGCTTACCATTACAATTATTGCAATTGTTTGATATTGATGCTAACATCTCAAAGGTTGCAATGCAATTCAATTGGCAAATGGAATGAAAATTAATTCTTCAATGTTTTGGATTACTCTTGTATCATTATTAGCAGTGTATTAATTTACATTCAATATCAAGATTTGGCCTCTAATTAAGACTAATTTTGCAGGCTGCTGCTCAAACAGTGAACTTGCCTGTAAAGCATACACACTGGAAGAAATTCCTTTCAGAGTTAAGCCCTTGTTCTTGTGGTGATGAATGAACCAACTGATTTGGTTCCTGTTGACAATAATCTTCAACTTTCTTTCCATTATAAACAATGGTTACCTCACAATAATCTGGAGCATTCTTCTTTAACATTTCCCCTGTCCCCTGTTTCCTCCTCTGTCTGAAAACAAAAACAAAAAATCACCCAAACATTAAAAATAGTGTTTTTAAGGTTTCTTAATCAATAGATTATGTTCGATGATCAAAATACCTTGAATTAATGGGTGGTGGATGTTTGGTTCCAATGACAAGACTGGTAATGTTGAGAACAGGAATGAGTTCAAGGATTGCTTTGGACATTGAATTGCTCTCAATCAACATCGTATCCACTGTCACCTGCCGCCATGGAGATAAAAAAATCATATCAGATTTCAACAAAAAACTCTGCTGAATTTAAAACTTATGGAAGTGAATTCAAAACTTCACCTTGGCATCAATGCAGAGACGAACGTATTTCTGCAATAGATTCCTTCTCCTGTTATTCTCTTCATTTACATAAACTTTCAGCTGTTCTTCATTCAATTGGTTCTGCGATAACTTCCCAACTATATTAAAAACATATTAAAACACTTAAAAACATGAAAGATCAAAGTTCATCAGGAAATCAGAAAGGAAGTTTGAGTTTGATTAATAATAATACCTGGGGTTCGGACAAAAGTTATGGGAGCAAAGACATGAACAAGAAAGACCCGAGCTCCAGGGGAAACAGCATGATCAAGTGCCCATTTCAAAACATTTAAGTCATCTTTTCCGACAGCAACATAAACATCGTTGCCACTTCCATCTCTGCTTCCTGCAAAGCTTTTGCTCTCTTCTCCGATCTCCACGATCTCCGGAGACATCATCCGAGCAGTGTAATATTGCATGGAGTCTGCCGGCGCCGGCACATAGTTTTCTTCTTCCATTATTCCTTCCGGTTAGTTCTCTCACAAACAAAGACGTAAAGAACAAAAAGGTGAGAGAGAGACGAAGATAACAAGATTTTGGTGTTAAGCGGGTTGGAAGTTTTATAAGATGAATTAGTCGTTGCTCTCAATGCCACAAAAGAAAAAGGGAAAAAGGAGAGATTCTCTTTTGTCAAGGTTTGCAGGCGAATTGGGCGCTATTGGATATGTCACAAGCTCACAACAAAAAATGACCCGTCTCTATCCCTTTAAATATGCAAATTATCCCCATTCCTAAGGTTGGGTTAATTCATAAGGCTTTTTAGTAATTTAATTATATTCCTAAGGTTGGGCCTGTTTGATAAACCATTGAAAATTAAAAATTTCAATGGTTTGAGTTTTTTTCATGTGTTTTGATAATTCATTTTAAATTTTGTTTAATAAAAAATTTTCAATGAAAAAATGTTGAATTGGATAAATAATTCATGACCTACTTATTAGTTAATGGTGAACGCTCTAAGCTAAATCATTCTTTTAAAAAAATTTGTTCCGACTATATTACCCTCAAAGAATTAACGCTTCTTCCTCCTCTTTATCTCAATCTCAATTCTGAAATTTTCATCAAACTAGGAAAAACACGAACAATGCTTCTCTCCAAATTGTTCCTTTTTTTTTACTATCAAATCAAACAATTATTGAAGTAAAATTTTAAGATCTAATTCTTCTTTCTTCTTGTTCTTATCTCATATATTTCTGGGTACCAAACAAATATTCGCTTTTCTTTTCTTTAAATCAAGAGAAATTGCAACCCAATTTCTTATTTGAGGTAGCTTTGAGTTCTGACATGGATGAGAGAAGAATTAGATCATATATATGGTGGGGAAACATACAGAATTAAGATAAGTTTAAAATTAGCCAACCCCAAAAAGAGCCATTCATCACGTCCCTTTTACACACAAGCAAAGTTTGAAAGACATCAAAATTGTGTTCAAAGATGTTAATTTCCAGATTTTGTCTGTGAAAAAGAAGCATCAACAGCTGCAGAATTTTGGGCTTCTGCTGCTAGCTTCATCTGGTGTTCATGCGTGCTTGTTTACTTGGGTTTTTTAAGAGAGACAAATTAAAGGCATTATTTTACTTTACTTGGGTTATTTTTTAAGTAAAATACTTGGGTTATTTTTAAATATTCATATAATTCATAATTTCATATAACAATATTTTCTTTAAAAAAAAAATATTATGTCTAATAAGGGTAACAATGTAAATTAAATTATTTATAGAATTTAACATTTATTGTTATCAAACAGTTTTTATAGTTTGAATTTAGTACTTTTAAGATTCAGTATTAAAAATTCAGTACTTAATCTTTCAACACTTAATTTTCAGTTTTATCAAACATAACCTTAATATGTTGTGAAACTTGTCAATTTTACAAGGGTGATTATATGATCACTAAAAAAAATGGAAAATAAAAACGCAAAATAGAGACATTTTCTCTAACAAGATTAGAGATGGAATCTGAGACGAAAACTAAAGTGTCTTGAAAAGTGACATCTCTAAGCATCAAAGGCAGAACAAATTCCGTTTCTGACAGTCAGAGACAGAAACACAAAACCGTTTCTGAGACGGAGTTAGAGACGTCCCTCTGAGTTAACTCGGAATTATCAAATTCTATTTTTTCGTCTCAAACACTGTTTCAAATTCATTAGAGACATATTTTGAGATGAAGATTAGAGACACTTCTAGACACGCAGTATTTTCATTATTGAGTTTTTTTTATAAATATTAATAAATAAAAATTTAATTTAATATATTAAATACATAAAAATTATAATAGTCATAATAATCAATAATGTAGTTACCAATAATAAAAATATAATTAAATTAATATTAATATTATAATGTTTACAAAACAAAGTTATATTTGTGCCAAAAAAAAAAAGAGCAAAATATACTTAGCATTAACATTAGGATCAATGTTCAAAGAATAGCGCAAAACATATTGAAAAACTGGACAGCCTTATTCTAGTCTTGTGAGAGGTTGCTGTTCCAGAAATCTTGAGATTTTAACAGAACTTCAAGTTCTCCAAGATTTGTTTTACCAAAAGCAAATCCTTGACCTGAAAAAGAAAGCAAGCAATTATGAGTTTACAATTACATGATAAGTGAGACGGATAAGAACATTAGTTAGCATATTAGCTATAAAAATCCGAACCCAAACCTGACCTGAACCCGATTGATTAAAAAAAGTCAAATACGTGAACCCGTCCGAACCCAAACCCAAAAAAACCCGAACCCGAAAAATCTCAAACCCGAAAAACCTGAACCCGAACCAGAAAAAACCTGAATTCAATACTAATATTTGAAAATAAATAATAATTTCTGAAATTTCATCTATGTTGTATAGTTTTTTATATGAATATGTTTTAAAAGGTAAACTAATAAATTACATATAAAATTTGAAAAGGTTTATGATACTATTCATCCAGGGAAAAAATGGGTAAATGATCTGGTCAAAACCCAATCCGAGCTCGAACCCGAATTAACCTGACCCAAAATTGACCTGAACCCGAATCAACCTGACCCAAATTTAACCCGAACCCGAATCAACCCGACCCAAATTTAATCCGAATCCGAATCAACCCGACCCAAATTTAACCCGAACCCAACTTAAGCCCGAACCCGAAAACGGCACGAACCCGATGGCCCGAACCCGAACCCAACCTGACCCCCTGATTGCCACCTCTACTTATAAGTCGTTGCCCAAAATTTGTTGCATATTATCCAATTCAAGGCAACGATTCATATTTTTGTTGGGTAAAGTTCTTGGAGGTAATAGTTCAAATTAACCGTTGCTCACAAACTGTTGCCTAAAGTCATTTTTTTTGTAATGTGGGGTAAAAAAAAATAGAATTATTAAAATAGAATTAATCAAAGAAAAGCTCTATATACCAGATGGGTATAAAAAAATAGAATTATTAAAAAATTAGCCTAATTTTAACTTAATTAGAATGACCATCTAATCATCTTTATCCTTTTCAAGTTGGATGCTCAAAGTACTATACTTAAATAACTTGTTGTGCTAAAATGAAAGGATCGAATTTATCCTACAGCTTCTTTCGATGGACATTACTAGGAAATTAACTCAAATTAATTTGATTGAGATTTTTTAGCAATATTTTTTGATGGACAAGAAGACTTTATGGATAAGAATCGTTGTACATAAAGGATTACTTAAATGATAAGTTTGTATAAGTATAAATAATGAGATGTTTATGTTTTATGTTTTCAATGTGAGAGGGAGTGAGTTGAGATCGAATTTCAGTTTATGTTGCCTTTCTTGATGGATACCATGCAAGGCTAGATATAGAGGATTAGTGATTCCATTGTCTTCATATTCTTTCTATATAGAGAAAACATAGTAGATGTATAAATGCATAACATCCTTTTTATACACAATAGAGGTATTAATGAATTTCATTAACTTTCATTTTCTTACAAATTGTTTGAACAAATGGGTAAAATTTATATCCACAGCTATGTCAGTTTCTTCTAATAAATATCCAAAATGTTCCAAATAATTCACAGAAATACTAAAAATAAATTATAGCATTGAAACTTAGCCAAAGATTAGTGATAGAATTTTTTTCATTTAGAAATGGAAATAAAAACGGAAAGTGAAAAACCGTTTTAAATTCCATCTCTAAATAAAGGTATAAAGAAATAATCTAAAATTTTCTAATAATTAATGAAATTGGCAATAAATTTAATTTTTAAATATGCTTGAGTCCAACAATAGGTTTTCACTAGTGTTTTAAAAACTGTTTCAATTATTCGTCTCAACAACTGTCTCTGCCTAGAAACAGAAACTGAGACGTATTACTGGCTAGTGTTTCAAATACTGTCTCAATTATTCGTCTCAACAACTGTCTCTGCCTAAAAACAAAAACTGAGACGTTTTTACTGGTGAGACACGCACACATTTTTTGGTGGGAAGCGTTGAATCGGACTTGGAGACAGAAATTTCCGCCTCAGATGTCTTGAAACGCTATTTGAGACGGATGGTCTTTTTTCTCTTATATTCTGTCTCTATTACCGTTTTAGATTGAAACGGATGGCTTTATGTCTCAAAATTTCGTTGCTATTTGCCATTTTTTTTTGTAGTGGATACACCGGCGGTGTAAATTTTAGACTCCACAAGGGGGTTGTGGAGTTGACACATGTCCATTTTTTGAATTATTTAAGTTTTAAATATTTCAATCTAGTTCCTAAGAGACACATGTCGCCCTTCAGGACCCGCTTGTGTAGTCTGCTAAACTCCACTGACGGTGTATTGTATAATTTGCCTTTTAGAATCCTCTAATAGAGGAGACTTAAACCCGACTAGCTTCCGTTACAAGCCCAAACCCTTTGTTCCAGACTTACCCAAACCCACATTCACATTGCATCAAGTCAACAATTTTTTTAGTAATCTATAGATAATAGATTCTTTTATATATGAAACTGTTAGATTTATAAATCGTCTTATAGAGATAAAGACTTAAACCTGAATATTTTCATTACGAATCCAAACCCTTATTTGTAATTTACTCAACCAAATTGCATACTAGTACTAGTACTACTATTACTATTTCCTTTTTGTCTCCTCAATCTATCTTAGTTTCTAAACCTTTGACATTGTATTTGGGGAAGGAGCATCATTGCCTACAATCCTCAAATTTGAAATTAGGGTCTTTGATGACCTATAGTTAGGCACAAGCACATGTGTTATAAATCATGGCTCCAAAAGAAGAAATGAGCTTTAAATTTCAATCACAGAAAAGGGTATGATCGAAAAATGAAAATGATTGCATTTTGCTTTATGTTTTCCAAACTGAGTGGACAGAGTCCTTGGATGAGGATTGCAATATTTGAATTGTTATTTTAAGGTATATATTTCCGTGTATTAATCAATGTTTTGAATTTGATTGGAATGAAAGAAATTGCAATAAAAGAAGGCAATGAGTCACTCTGTCCTTATCATCTAAAAGAATTTTTTTGGAAAATAAGTGTTGTCTGTTTCCTTTGGGGTCTCTTTTTGCTCATACATTTGTGGTCCAACGAGTGCAACCCATCTCTTCCATCTAGAAAATGTAGAAAATAGAATAATAATTCGGCCTGGGGCAGGGGCAGGCTCTTCTGTCTTTCATGGTAGACTATTCACAAGTTCTTTCCCCTGATCATTCCACTTCTGTTTGTAAAATGCTAACCAATTTCAACATCTTTAACACTTCCCCTCCTACTTGCTGGACAATATATCTTTCTAGTTTCCATACAGGGAAAGAGGAGCTTCTTCAACAAAAGCAATTTCTTGTCTTGTAAAAAAAATCAAATGCCAATCTAGTTAAAGTCTCCATTTTGCAAGTGAATTTCGACATTACCCTTTATTCAGTTCATACTTTATTACTTGATTTGATTAGACAGAATCGTTTTTGATTAGATTGTGTAAATAGTGCAAATTTCAAACATGTACCTTTCTTATTCGTTTTCTTGTCTAAAATGCTTTCTTTGTAAGCCTGCACTATCTTATCAGTAATGCCATTAGTTAAATATCACAAATGTTAAGCTAGAAAGCTCTTGAAAAATTATGAGAAGTTTGAGGAACCAAAGAGGAAATGAATGCTTCAGAAATTTTCAAATGGAAATAATCATTTAGAAATGAATGAATGCCACCACAATGCAATCTAAATGGCTAAACTGTATGCATGCCTTTCTATGACTCGGGATGCATGATGTTTCTAAGTCAGTCCATGAATGTGTTCATTTTTCTAACATAGAAAAAGGAAAAAGGAAGGAATAAAGGGAATGGGGATGGGGATATAAAAAGTTAAGTGCATTTCCACATACTTTTTCCCATGACTAGGATGCAGCTGACCATGATGTCTTACTTAGTTTTCTAACGTCAAACCTTAATTTCTTTCCAACGGAAAACAAAAATGAATGTTGTTAATAGTTACTGTCTATCAAAGGTCATTAGATTGCATTTTGGTAATAACTAATAAGTTTTTTAAATTTCACCTCAGTATGTTTTTAAAGTTTTTTAAGGTCAAGATGTCTATTTTGCTTTTAGAAGAGATTGAGAAGCTAGACCTTGATTTTCTTTGCTAATTTTGGTTTTTGCAGAGCACAAGCCCAAATATAATTGGAACAGATTAATCTCATTAAGTCAATCAAGAGAAAACTCTAGTTCCCACTTTATGTGGATTAAATTCCAAGTTGTCCGACATTGATTTTTCAGTTAATCCATCATTTGCTCTGTGGAGGAAAATTTGCAAGGATTATGACTAATAGAGATGCTAAAAGAGGAACATATTAGTTTAAATTAATCCTAGAGCCATATGAACATTTCCAAATTAATCTTTGGACAAAAAATCAAACATATATGTTTCCAAATGAACCTCCCTCTTTTGTTTATTATTGCTTGATGTAATAGGGTATTCTATGTACCGAACTATTTCCTTTTAATGAATTTTGTTCCAGTTTCTACCAAAAAAAATATATGTTTATCTGTTAAGCATCTCATTACTCACAAGAGGCTTGTTAAATTGATGGTCAATTTCCGCCTCGGCCTTCTAGTAGAATCTGTTGCAATTGGTAGAAAAAATGTCTAAAAACAGAATAGAATAAGCTCATGAGAAAATGAAGAAAAAATGCCAAAAAACAAAATAGAATAAGCTCATAAGAAAATGAAGAATCTAAACAAAACAAAATTTGAAAACGTTCGAAAACTTACTAGAGGGCTTCCGTTGCATGAACAAAGGGATGATGCTGATTTATGAAACCCATCGCTCCAAATCCCATTGAGAACAATGGCAGCATCGAGATAAGACATGACATGCATCTCTCAACCCAACAACTAAATATGGGTTTGGGGCACCGGCACCGACACCGGTAGGAGCAGGAGGCTGAGCAGCATTGCCTACTATTACTATCTCCTTTTTGTCTCCGCTATCTATCTTAGTTTCTATACCTTTGACATTGTGTTTGGGGAAGGAACATCATTGCCTACAATCCTCAAATTTGAAATCAGTGTCTGTGATGACCTATAGCTAGGCACAAGCACATTTGTTTTTAAATCATGGCTCCAAAAGAAGAAATGGGCTTTAAATTTCAATCACAAAAAAGGGTATGATTGAAAAATGAAAATGATTGCATGTTGTTTTATGTTTTCCAAACTGAGTAAACAGAGTCCTTGGATGAGGATTGCAATATTTGAATTGTTATTTTAGGGTATATATCTCCGTGTATTAATCAAGCTTTTGAATTTGATTGGAATGAAAGAAATTGCAGTAAGAGAAGGCAATATGTGTCCTTATTGACTAATGGAATTTTTTGAAAAAGAAGTGTCGTCTGTTTCGTTTGGGGTTTCTTTTTACTCAAACATTTGTGGTCTGACGAGTGCAACCCATCTCTTCCATCCAGAAAATCTAGAAAATAGAATAATACTAATTTGGCCTGGGGCAGGCTCTTTCTGTCTTTCACAGTAGACTATTTCTCCTTTTTGCCCATTTTTCTAAATTTTGTATTATATACAAATCGTGAGCTATAAAATGGGCTAGGAAATGAATTATAAATTTCTCCTTTTTGCCCATTTTTCTAAATTTTGTATTATATACCATCACTCAACGTTTTGGGCTTTCTTGCAAGGTCTCAAACACAATGAGTCAGCCTTAGGCCTGCAACTACAATTCAAGAAATGGGCTTGGGTACATGGATATTGTTCATTACCAAATAGTCAGAAGTTAAACTGTTAAAGAACATGCCTTTATTTTGAACAAAAAATAAAAAAGAAAACAAGTTAAAGAGCATGAATCAAAGAATGTTAAGTGGATCAAACATGGTAGATACAAGGAAAGAGGAGCTTCTTTCTTTCTTTCTTTTTTTTTAGTTCAAAGGGAAAGAGGAGCTTCTTCAACCAAAGCAATTTCTTCTCCTGTAAAAAAAATCAAATGCCAGTCCAGTTAAAGTCTCCATTTTGTAAGTGAATTTCAACATTACCCTTTATTCAATTCATACTTTACTTCTTGATTTGATTAGACAGAATCGTTTTTGATTAGATTGTTTAAACTGTGCAAAGTTCAAACATGTACCTTTCTTATTTGTTTTCTTTGTCTAAAATGCTTTCTTTGTAAGCCTGCACTATCTTATTAGTAATGCCATTAGTTAAATCATAGATGTTAACTTAAGCTAGAAAGCTCTTGAACAATTATGAGAAGATTGAGCAACCAAAGAGGAAATGAATGCTTCAGAAATTTTCAAATGCAAATAATCATTTTTAGGGATGAATGCTATATACCACACATACAATCTAAATGGTTTAACTGTAGCCCTCATCCAGTTATATCCTTTTGCCCCTTAAATGGATAGAAGCTATTTGATTAGATAGAATTAGGCTCATCATAACATCTAATTATGTACTTATACATGTTTATGGACACATTGCACTAATGCTATGACTTGTTTGCCTTCATTCCAACTGCGAATTCTTGCTCTATAGATACCATTTGCATATAGTTAACTTAAAATTCTTTTATTTTGAACCTCTTATGTCAAATATAGCTTCTTACTTTTGAAAATGTTCATTACTCCTACTATATTTCATCTTTTTTCCTAGTTGCCAAAGGTTGAGGACCGGGGCCGATTTTGACATCACGCATGCCTTCCTATGGACTTGGGATGCATGATGTTTATAAGTCAGTCCATGAATTTGCCCATTTTTCTAACAGAGAAAAAGAAAAAAAAAAAAAGGAATAAAGGGAATGGGGATGGGTATATAAAAA
Source organism: Corchorus capsularis (assembly GCA_001974805.1). Lineage (NCBI taxonomy): Eukaryota > Viridiplantae > Streptophyta > Magnoliopsida > Malvales > Malvaceae > Corchorus > Corchorus capsularis. The sequence goes on from AWWV01010738.1 coordinate 52,531, forward strand.
GCTAAGTTCATTTCCACTTACTTTTTCCCATGATTAGGATGCAGCCGACCTTGATGTCTTAATTAATATAGTTACTGTCCAATGGAAAACAAAAATGAATGTACTAGTTAGTAGTTACCGTTAGTCAAAGGTCATTAGATTGTATTTTGGTAATAACTAATAAGTTTTTTTAAGTTCAGCACTAATGTTTTAAAATCTTTTCAAGTCATGATGTCTATTTTGTCTTCTAGAAGAGATTGAGAAGATAGACCTTGATTTTCTTTGCTAATTTTGGTTTTTGCAGAGGACAATTAACCCAAATATAATTGGAACATATTAATCTCATTAAGTCAATGCAGAGAAAACTCTAGTTCCCACTTTACGTGGATAAAATTCCAAGTTGTCCCACATCGAATTTTCAGTTATTCCATCATTTGTTTTGCGGAGGAAAATTTGAAAGGATTATGACTAACAGAGATGCGAAAAGAAGAACATATTAGTTTAAGTTAATCCTAGAGCCATATGAACATTTCCCATTTTTCTTTGGACAAAAACATCAAACATATTGAAACTTAAGCTGTTCATTAAATAAAGGCAAATTATACAATACATCGGCGGTGGAGTTTAGAAAATTACACAAGCGGGTCCTAGAGGGTGACATGTGTCCTTAGGGACTAGATTGAAATATTTAAAACTTAATTAATTAAAAAAAGGGACAAACCGCTTGTAGAGTCCAAAATTTACACCGCCGGTGTATCATATAATCACCCTTAAATAAATATTGTTAATGCAGTTCACTCTTCTTGAAAGGAGTGACTACAGAGAGGGAAAGAGAAGTGGAAGGACCACATATCCACAATATGATAGGAACTGAAAACCCATAGGCCATAACATAATTTCTTACAATAGTCTGAGAATTCAAGAATCTTTGCAAGATTATGTTAATTATATGTAATAAGATTTTTCCATAGTCACTTTCATTTCCTCAAAGAAAATATGTCAACCAGAAAATGATGGAGAATTAGAATATCAAAACTGCTAACATACCGGAAAAGACTCCTCGTTTCATCGCCTACCACAAGGAAGCCGACGACTGTGGTGGGCACTCTTGAGCTAGTGGGGTAACGTACAACTTTTTATCACCTAGTGGTGACAAATCTTTTGTCAGATTGCTCTTTATATAGAGCTCACTTTTAGTACTAAATGCAACTCGGAAACCCCATTGGAGCACTGTTTTAGCAAAAAAAGAAATGGGGAAAGCCAGTATTCTTCTTGTTCTCAAAGTGTCGATGATCTTGATATGCACTGGTTGGATAACTCTCTGGCTACTGAAACCAACAAATTTCTGGACAAGGAAATGGAAAGCAGCAGAAGCCAGCGCTAAAGATACCGTCTTTGGTTATTCTGGTAAATATTATTTAAGTTGTTATCAATTTGGCTTCTACTTATGCTGAAATTCAACATAACTTTATCATTAGTCTGATAATGGTATCCTACAGGTCTTGACTTTGCTGTGTATACATTTCCTGTAATTGCTCTGGCTATGATTGGTCTTGTCTACTTGAATTTTCAACGTTGGGAGCAAAAAAGCAGGTAAACTGATTATCCCATTGCTGTAAAACTGAAACTTGTGTTTTCTTTACTTTCTTTGCTTAGCGTTCTTTCTGCTATTTTCTTGACAGACAAATCATAAGGAGTCCAGCTGCTGTTTTCTCAAACCCAGTAGTTATAAGTCACCTTATCGGCATTTTATCAAGTCTAGAGATTCTGGCAGTATTTTTCTTTATCCTCTTTCTAGCATGGACCTTTTATGCACGCATATCTCAGGATTTTAAGAAGCTGAAACCTGATGAATCATTGAAATTGGATTTGTGAGTTCTTAAAAATCTTCTAATACTACTTAATATGACAGATGCTTTAGTCTAGAATATCAATATTAAGTATATGTAACCTGTTTTTTCAGATGGCAACTCAAGTATCTAAGAGTGGCAACCCGATTCGGGTTGCTAGCAGAGGCCTGCTTGGCTCTGCTTCTTCTACCAATCTTAAGGGGACTGGCTGTATTTCGGATCGTTGGCATCCAGTTTGAAGCTTCAGTGAGATATCATATATGGCTAGGGACTGCAATGATATTTTTTGCTACTTTTCATGGTGCTAGCACCTTATTCATCTGGGGTGTTAGCCACCATTTGCAAGATGAGGTTTATAGCAGATTTTCTTTTACTTGATATAATACTCATTGTTAACTTTTTTACCTATATAATTCTCAGATTTTCCTTTTAAAAACAGATAACAAAATGGCAGAGAACAGGCCGGATATACCTGGCTGGATTGATTGCATTGGTTACAGTGTTGGTTATGGGGATCACATCACTTCCCCAAATAAGGAGGAAAAAGTTTGAAATCTTCTATTACATACACCACCTTTACATAATCTTCCTAGTGTTTTTCTTGCTTCATGCTGGGGATCGACACTTCTACATGATCTTTGGTGGAATTTTTCTCTTTGGCCTTGACAAACTACTTCGCATCATACAGTCAAGGCCTGAAACTTGCATTCTTTCAGCAAGATTATACCCCTGTAAAGCTGTAGAACTTTTCCTGCCAAAATCCCCTGGTAAATTCATTTCTTAGTCACTTCTTTTTTACTGAAATACCATGTGAAAATCTTTGAAAATGTGATTTTCTGTATTCATTTCAGGATTGAAGTATAACCCTACAAGCATATTATTTATGAAGATAAACAGCATATCCAAACTTCAGTGGCATTCCTTCAGTATAACTTCAAGCTCATCTGTCGATAATCACACGATGGCTGTCATTATTAAATGTGATGGAGGGTGGACAAGTTGTCTCTACGACATGATTCGAGCTCAGCCGGAAACTGATGCTGATAAAATGAAGTGCATACCTGTTGCAATAGAAGGCCCTTATGGACCTTCCTCTATGACCTTTCTGAGGTTTGTTAAAAGAATCTGTATTTAAGAATTTTTGATTAAACTCCAGAATTCTGGTTTTCTTGATATATTTTTCATTACAACTTCCTTGTAGATATGACAGTCTACTTATGGTTGCTGGTGGAATTGGGATTACGCCATTTTTGAGCATACTGCATGAACTTTCTTCAGCTCAAAGCAGCTCCAGATATAGACTTCCTTCCAGAATTGAACTGATATACATTGTGAAGAAGCCTCAGGATATTGGCTTGTTAAATTCAATTTCTTCCCTACTTCAGAACCACCCTTCACAGAAATGGCATCTGAAACTAAAAGTTTTTGTGACTCAAGAAAAGCAACCGGGAGCAACAGTAGGAGAAATACTTCACTATGAGACATCTCAAGTGAAAACAGTTCACTTTGATACAAAAGGTCCAATTTATGCAATACATGGGCCAGAAAGTATGCTTTGGTTTGCTGCATTGGCTGGAATTGCTTCCATTGTGTTCCTTGTGTTTCTTATCTGTTTCAATCGCGTATTCGTTCCCTCTGAAAAGAAAGGTCTCCACTCTTCAAAATTGGCTGTTTCCTCCTCCAAAGAGAAGTCTCCCAAAGATAAGAATCCCTCATGGATTGCTGATATAATTATTTTATCATCATTCATCATATCTCTAGCATGTAGCAGCCTGGTGGCAATTATTTTGAGATGGAGAAGGCTGAGGAAAGAAATTCCACTTGTCTCCCAAAAGGAAGAAAAAGTAAAGGAACTAAGTTTAATGGAAACAAAAGGCGCTATTGAGGAACATGAGGTCTATTTCGGAGGAAGGCCTGATTTGGAAGGTAATTTTCATGTTTTCCTTATACTTGATATATTTTCTTTTACCAGCTGCAGTTGTTCTAACACATTGGAATCTCATCAGATGTATTCTCCAAGTTCCTAAATGAACCCGGTGGATCCAACATTGGAGTCTTGGTGTGCGGACCGGAAACCATGAAAGAAACAGTTGCATCATTGTGCCAGAAGAAGTCTAAATGCTGTAAGATTGCAGACCAGAACAAGAAAGCATACCTCAGTTTCCATGCCCTCAACTTTACACTATAGTTTCACCACACTGCAGTTATACATTAAAAGTCATAAAAGTCTTTTCGGCCCCAAATGATCTGAATTAGTTGCTAGTGTAATTGTATGATACCTTGAAAAATAAAAGGGGTTAAAAAAGAGTATTGTTATGTTGAAGAGTTTAGAGTTGTCCTTTTTTGTCTGGTTCTTCTGCCCTTACAAGTTACAAGTTAGGTTAGGCAGTAACCAATTAAGCATGAATATTTCCAATACTTTTAGACACAAAGCTTATCAAGATTTGCATATGAATATGTGACAAGAAAGCACTATGTATTATAAGATAGAGACAACAGGAAGGTGGCAACCATCGGCCAAATTGGCAATCATGTAGCCATCCATTACCGTTAGAACTCCATAATGAATCTCTTTGGGCACATTCAACAAAATCAGGAAAAATATAATAAGAATCCTCAAAAAAAAAAAAAAAAAGGCGCTAAAATGCAACCTTTTCCCCATGATGGACACTGGAGGAAAGACTTAAGTCCCTTTTTGTTCCCTTAACTTGTCTGAAATTGACCTTTTGTCTCATAAATTTTAATTTGAGATTTTTTGCCCCAAAACTTGCAAATTGAGGACAAATTAGCCTCTCCGTAACAGAAAATTGGTCTCGTGCCGTCACGTGATAGATGGCACCGTGAATTGTGATGTTGCTGACGTGGCAATGCCACATCAAAAATTTATGCCTCGTCAGAATTTGACCCGCCCAAGACCCATCCGGATAAATCTCCGGATAAATCTCTTGAATTATTTAACCTTTATTACCCATTAACTACCATATCATATTTCTTACCATTCATGTTTGTATTACAATCAAGTATTTACCGACGCCTACACATCACTTAACCGCCGCCATACTTAAATTCTATTGCAACAATATTATAGAATAAAACTTGATCACATCTTTTGTGTATACCATTATCATAATTGATATTATTTTTTAAAATGATCTCTTTTAACTCCTTCCTTAACCTTCTATACCGATTAACTACCAAATCATGTTTGTATTGCATTCAAAATATTGACCAACCCTGCACATCACTTAACCATGGCCGGACTTGAATCTGTTATATAGTTTGTTGATGTGGAATGAATCCCACATTGCTAAGGAAATACAAAGGCCATTGGTTTATATAGGCTTAAGTGCTATAAAGGTTATCTTTGGATAATTAGTGGGCTAGTGGATAATTTGGGCCATTTGGGTTTGGTTTGTCTACTAATGGGCCTAGGTCAATAGACTAATTTTATTGGTCTATGATGAGGGCACTTGGGCTTTGATGACTTAGAAAAAATTCTAAGTCTTAATTTTTTATTTTCCTTAAGTAAAATTCGGTATACCTATTTGAATAGGTATAAACTACCAAAAACTGTCTTTTATCTGATAGATACCTTTTTATTAGGAGACAGTTACCAGAGGTTATGTCTTTTCACGTTTTATAAATAGGAACGTGATTTTCCCCTGATAACAATCAATTCTTCTACTTCTTTCTTGGATGTTCTTAAGTGGCTTAGTTGTATCCCAAATACAACTTGTTTGATTTCTCAAGCAATATTGTATTTGAGAAAGCGTGGCGCCTCTAAGTCTTGTTTTCTCTATTATTTCAGAAAATTTCTAACAATTCAAATACAATATTTCTTCCTCTGTTGATTTTGAGTTTTCTGAATTCGATCAACCATGGCTGTCAATGATGCAACTATGAAGATTCTGGCGCAAAATGATGTTGGGAAATTGAACCAGTTTGATGGCACGAATTTTACCAGATGGAAAGACAAGATCAGATTCCTCTTGTCCGCTGTCAAGGTGTATTATGTTCTTGATGAGAATCTGCCTGCCTTGCCTGCTGCAACACCAGATGATACTGATGAACAAAGGGCTGAACGACAGAATCGTGAAGATGATATGATGACTTGTCGTGGCCTCATTCTCAATTCACTCACTGATCGTTTGTATGATCTGTACTCTACTCTGCAAACTCCTTGTGAGATCTGGACTGCCTTGGAGACTAAGTACCAAAATGAAAAACGTGGTACAGATAAGTTCTTGGCCCTTAATTATTTTGATTTTAAAATGACTGATGATAAGCCAGTCATGGATCAAATCCATGAACTGCAAATTCTGGTTTCCAGGTTAAGGGATTTGGAAGTTGTAATCCCTGATGCACTTCAAATTGGTGCTATTTTGTCCAAACTGCCCCCTTCTTGGAAGAATTTTTGTAAGAAGATTCTGTTGAACAGTGACGCTATCACTATGGAACAATTTCAGACTCATCTGCAGATTGAGTGTGAGACTCGAATCAGGGATGAGAAAATGTCCAAGGACAAAGATGCTGCCGAAAGTTCCAAGAACAAATCCCAAGTTCATATGGTTGGGGCAAAGTCTGGAAACAAGTCAGACAAGTCTAAGAGCCTTAAAGTCAATAACAAGGGCTTTAAGAAGAACAACAAGAGTGACAAAACTTGCTTCCATTGTGGCAAGAAAGGGCATTTCATTAAGGAGTGTCGTTACAAGAAAAGGGAAGACAAGAAATCTGATTCTTCTTCTAAGACCAATGAAGCAAACATAGTGAAAGATGAAGATTATGTTGCTGTTGTCACTGAAGTGAATGCGGTTGTTGCTGCAAGTTCTGATTTCTTTATTGATTCTGGTGCAACCATTCACATTTGCAACAACAAGGATCTCTTTAGCTCTTATGTTGAAAATGAATCTGAAGTTTTTATGGGTAATCAGGCCGCTGTTCGTGTTGTTGGCAAAGGAAATGTATCTCTGAATTTTACTTCAGGCCAAAAGCTCACTCTAGTGAATGTTTATCATGTTCCTGATGTTAAAAGGAACTTAGTTTCTGCAAGTTTACTTGTTAAGCGTGGCTTTAAGATACTTTTAGAATCTGACAAAGTTGTAATCACCAAGAATGGTGCCTTTATTGGCAAGGGTTATTCCCTTGATGGCTTGTTCAAATTAAGCATTAATGAAATAAATTCAGTTTCTGTTTACTTGATTGGTTCCATTTATAATGTTGAATCTTCTAATCTTTGGCATTCTAGATTAGGCCATTTAAATTATGCTACTCTTAAGTATATGGCTTCACATGATTATTTTATTTGCAAACATGATTATCCTGATAAATGTGAAGTATGTGCACAAGCGAAAATCACAAGAAAGCCTTTTCCAAAGGCAGAACGTGAAACACAAATTCTTGATTTGATACATTCGGATATTTGTGAACTCAATGGAAAGTTAACAAGAGGTGGTAAACGCTACTTTATTACTTTCATTGATGACTGTTCAAGATATGTCTATGTTCATTTGCTTAAAACTAAAGATGAAGCATTTGAAGCCTTTCAAGAATTTAAGGCAAAAGTTGAGAATCAAAAGGAACGAAAAATTAAAGTTCTAAGAAGTGATAGAGGAGGAGAATATTTCTCTGATGATTTTGATGAATTCTGTGAAGAGCATGGAATTATTCATCAAAGAACAGCCCCTTTTACTCCCCAACACAATGGTGTGGCGGAAAGGAAAAATCGTACTTTGGTTGATATGGTAAATGCAATGTTATTGAATGCTAATTTACCAGATAATTTGTGGGGAGAAGCTTTACTTGCTTCTTGTCACATTGTTAATAGAGTTCCATTAAAGAAAATTTATACTTCACCGTATGAAATTTGGAATGGAAGAAAACCAAACATTAAATATTTTAAAGTGTGGGGGTGTATAGCCTACTATAGGCTTCCAGATTCTCAAAGAGAAAAACTTGGATCAAGAGGTATTAAATCTGTTTTTGTAGGGTATGCTCAAAATTCAAAGGCATATAGATTATTAAATTTGGAAACGAATGTGATTGTTGAATCCATTCATGTTGAATTTTTTTTTGAAAAAACGTTTGTGCATAATAATGTTATACATGATGGTATTAATCTACCTCATAGTTCTGAAAATCAAAGTAATGTTCCTGTTTGTAGTCCTAATCCTTCTAAAAGAAAGGATATAGGAGAACCTTCGGAACCTAGGAGAAGTCAAAGGCCAAGAAAAGAAAAAGATCTTGGTTCTGATTTTGTCACTTTCTTTGTTGAAGGAAGTAGAAATGAACTTCTCAAAACCTTTGAGGTGTTAAGTGTTGATGATGATCCTAAGACCTTAAAAGAAGCTTTAGCTTCAAGGGATGCTGCCTTTTGGCAAGAAGCCGTAAATGATGAAATGGATTCAATTATGGCTAATGGTACTTGGGTTCTTGTTGATTTGCCTCCGGGTTCAAAACCTATTAAGAATAAATGGGTTTTTAGAAGGAATTATAATTCTGATGGATCACTCCAAACCTTCAAGGCAAGATTAGTTGCTAAAGGTTTTACTCAAAAGAAAGGAATTGATTATTTTGATACTTATTCACCAGTGGCTAGAATAACCTCTATTAGAGTGTTATTTGCTTTAGCCTCCATTTATAAGTTGCATATACATCAAATGGATGTAAAAACTGCATTTTTAAATGGTGACCTTAAGGAAGAAGTTTACATGGAGCAACCGGAAGGATTTGTTCTTCCAGGAAATGAAAATAAAGTGTGTAAACTTGTGAAATCTCTTTATGGTCTTAAACAAGCTCCTAAACAATGGCATGAAAAGTTTGATACTGCCATTTTGTCATTTGGTTTTCGGCATAACACTGCCGATAAATGCATATATTCAAAATTTACTAGTGAATATGGAGTTGTTATTTGTCTCTATGTTGATGACATGCTGATTTTTGGTACTAATATGATTGGTATCAATGAGACTAAGAAATTTCTTACTTCTGTTTTTAAGATGAAAGATCTTAACGAAGTAGATACTATTTTGGGCATTAAAGTCATCAAATATGATAATGGGTATATGTTAAGTCAAACTCATTATATAGAGAAACTTTTAAATAAGTTCAATTATTTGAAGATTAGAGAATACACTACTCCATATGAATCAAGTGTTACACTTGTTAAAAGTGATGCAAGACCAATTGAACAATTGAAGTATGCAAGTGCTATAGGGAGTTTAATGTATGCTATGCATTGTACAAGACCGGATATAGCATATGCTGTTAGTAAATTGTCAAGATTTACTCATAACCCTAGTATGGAACATTGGAGAGCAATTGAAAGGGTGCTTGGTTACCTAAAACATACCTCAAATTTGAGATTATGTCACTCCAATTATCCTGCAGTACTAGAAGGCTATTCCGATGCAAGTTGGATCACCAAATTAGGTGATAATAACTCAACTTCGGGTTGGTTATTTACATTAGCTGGTGGAGCTATAAGTTGGGCATCAAAGAAACAAACATGCCTTGCTCATTCAACTATGGAAGCAGAATTTACAGCTTTAGCATCCGCGGGCAAAGAGACTGAATGGATAAGAAACATGTTACTAGAAATTGATGTTTGGCCTCAGCCCATGCCGCCAGTCACTATTCATTGTGATAGTGAGGCGACGATGTCTAGTGCTTTTAGTAATGTCTATAATGGAAACTAGACATATAAGCCTAAGACATGATTACATTAGAGAATTGATCTCTAATAGTACAGTTACTATCTCCTACATAAAGTCAGCAAAGAATTTATCGGATCCGTTAACTAAGGCATTGCCTAGAGATAAAGTGTGGGAGACTACAAGTAGTATGGGATTAAAATATAACCCTTAGACACCAATGATGGGAACCTAACCTCGCTTGATCAAACCGGTTATAGACTGAGGTTCAATGTGGTAATAACAAGTTATTGGCATGTCTGTTACAAAGTGCTAACTATGTCCCATACTGAATAAAAGTTGTTAGTACTAATGTGATAAGAGAGGATGAGTTATTAAACTCTTAATGGAGCAATAAGAGGTTGTTAGGAATAAATCAACAACAAGTGACTCCACCTATATGAATATGAAGTGGTGCCGCTTCAACAAAAGTATGAAAGGGTTTTACTTTTGTACATATTCATAGAACATGGATCGCTAGCACAGGGCCAGTAATAGTGCTAGAAGCAATCAAGAAATCTGGTTAGAAGAACTTAAGTATAGTGTGTGTGGTATTTCCGATGTTAGACGAAAGGGGTCATGGTTCAATCTTCGGACACCATGTACTTCGTTAGCGTCCTGAAATGCTTACACTAATTGAAGGTCCAATTCGTAGAATCCTTCTTGTATGCGCTATACTTATAAGTGAAGATGATTGTTGAGTCAAAAAACTAGTGGGGGAATGTTATATAGTTTGTTGATGTGGAATGAATCCCACATTGCTAAGGAAATACAAAGGCCATTGGTTTATATAGGCTTAAGTGCTATAAAGGTTATCTTTGGATAACTAGTGGGCTAGTGGATAATTTGGGCCATTTGGGTTTGGTTTGTCTACTAATGGGCCTAGGTCAATAGACTAATTTCATTGGTTTATGATGAGGGCACTTGGGGCACTTGGGCTTTGATGACTTAGAAAAAATTCTAAGTCTTAATTTTTTATTTTCCTTAAGTAAAATTCGGTATACCTATTTGAATAGGTATAAACTACCAAAAACTGTCTTTTATCTGATAGATACCTTTTTATTAGGAGACAGTTACCAGAGGTTATGTCTTTTCACGTTTTATAAATAGGAACGTGATTTTCCCCTGATAACAATCAATTCTTCTACTTCTTTCTTGGATGTTCTTAAGTGGCTTAGTTGTATCCCAAATACAACTTGTTTGATTTCTCAAGCAATATTGTATTTGAGAAAGCGTGGCGCCTCTAAGTCTTGTTTTCTCTATTATTTCAGAAAATTTCTAACAGAATCTCCGTGGCCCGCGGCGTAGCGCGAGCCAAAACCTAGTATTATATAATATATCTATATCAATACTATATATATATCTATACTACATTATATCAAACTCAAAAGGAAATGCCATTAAAACCAAAGTATCCTCGACGTCAGTCAACGCCTGTCAATTTTGTACATTAATCTTAGCTGCATCTTAGAAATTTTATTATACATTTTGATAGTTTTAGTATAAAACTTGTCTCATTCAATGCAATCTTTTCTTCATGAATATTTGCTTCATGAATAATATTAATTCGTTTAATATTGTCTCAATTTGTTGATATGTTCCGATATATACTTGCATGTAGATGGAATTGATCTAAGAAAAAGATGAAATAAAATTACTGCCAAGGCTAAGTGGCATTCATGTTAACATTTTAAATCAAAATTTGGTTCACTATTTGGTTGTCATGTAAACATGTATTGCTGCATACTATTTCATCACTGATTCTTACAGCTACTAACAGAAGTTGATGACTTGATTTCATCCAATCATTTTGCAGGATAAGCACCAAGATGAGTTCTGCGGTAAGTTTACATGGAACCTACATAGCTCTATTATACATAATTTCTTTTAAAGTAATTCTGAATAATATCAGTAATTCCTTTAATCATCATGTTTGTATAGGGGAGGAGGCTTTCAAAGAAGTTGAGGAAGGAGATATGCAAGTTATTCTTGATGGCTTTAAGGGTTAAGGATTTAGCTTTTTTAATGTCTACTGCTGCAAATTGTATCCTAGGTACTTTAATTTCACTTTAAAATATAAAAAAGTCATTCATGTCTGCTCCAATATTTTTTATGGTCTGTTGGAATGACTTTTCAGTTCATTAAAAATGTTTGAATGAAGTTCTACCCCCTCACTATTTCTGTATATGCCATTTGACAATGTATAATATACATGTTTTGAACTGAAAGCTTATGACAATGGCTGATGGATTTTATTACATTTTTCTTTTTTAATTTTTTATACAATTATTGTTGCTTCAGAGGGTGCTTTAGGGTTGTAATCTCTTTTGTACATCCTTTATAGCTGCTTTAATCTTTGAGGATTTTCATACGAGAGATTGGTTGAAGATTATACTAAGAAAAGTTCTCAAGGTTTCAAGTGAGTTCAGTTTGATTTATTTTTTCTTCATGTTTCATTCATGAATGTAAGGTTTGATTTCATTCATTATGTATCTTCTTTTTCTGTAAGTTGATCTTTGAATAATCTGAATTGGTGCAAAATCAGGAATCTTGCTAAAGTTTTGGCCTTAAGAATTGATATTGGAATGATATAAGCAAATGGGGTCATTGAGAAGTTGGTCTGATAGTGTTGCGCCAAAAATCTCTTGAAGAGTTTTCGCGATAAAAACTATATGACAGCGCAGGGGTGTGCCAGTCAATTTGCTGAAATTGACAAAGAGGTGTATAAACGTGAATTTGGTGCACGCAGCAGCAGATTAAAGATCAGAGCGATTTGTGGGGACTGGATCAAAGTCACACTGAACCATTTAAATCATCGATCCCAGATAAGTTTTCCTAAATTCAGTGTTTCAAAGATGTTCTTGATTGAAAGAGAGAGAAAATAACAAGTTGATTGTTATTTATGAAAAGAAAACATGTGTACAGTGTTTGTATTTCCGGAGACAAGATTGAAAGAGAGAAAAACACGTAAAAAGTATTCTATTGTCCGGAGACAAGATTGAAAGAAAAAGCATGATGAACAAGAGGAAATCGCAGAGATCCCTGAGAGAAAAAGCACGGAGCTTTGAGTGAATAAGCACAGAGCTTGAATTTTTGCACGGAGCAAGTTTGTTGCTGTAAAAGCGAGGTTTGAAGCATTGGGGTTGATCCCTTTATATAGGGGCGGCATGGGCTTTCTAGCTTAATGGGCTTGACAATATTTGACTCAGATTCAACCACTTCAAGAGATGACTTCAATCATCAGGAAATTGTCAGGAAAATGCCATGACCTCTGCACTAGCCTCTAGGATGCCACACATCTTCTAGAATCCATGATGAGTCCTCTTCAATATGTAATTTTCGAAATCCTCACCTCCATAGCGTAATTCAGCATGTCCTGTTGCCTCCTCATGAGCTTGAAACTACTAATTTGACTAGGAGATGGCTCCTGAATTTCAAGATTTGGACTCTTGTCATCAAAGCCACGAAATTCATCATATCACATTATGCTCATGGTTTCATGAAAATAATATTCAACTAAGAAAATGGCCTAAACCGGGTGGAAAAACCACTTGTCCTTAATTGAAAAGAGTGTAAAAGTTATCATCGACACCTGAAATGGCTCAAACTTGACGTGTAGCCATAATATCATGTATCTAGGGTGACGCCACTTGTTTGGATCGAAATCCATGCTCAGATCACCTTAAACCGACAACCTGTCCTTAATTGAAAACCGAGACAAAGTTTTTCCAACTGTGTCGGAATAAGATGAACTTTTGCCAGAATGGTCGGCATAGCTCAAGGATCATCATGGTATCTTCCTTGTTGAAATCAAACCCCTCTAGGTTGTTCAATTTCACCAATTTCGACATTTTGTCCTTAATTGAACAAAATGCAAAAGTTGTCGTTTTGCCTCTCGGAGAGCACAACTGGCTAGGCGAATTCTCCACTATGCCAGGATGAAACTATGTAAGAGATGTGAGCTTTGAAACCCCCTGCCTCTCTTACGTAGATAGATAAATTGATCGCCGACAAATATTAACTCGCCGACTCCTTAAATGCAGGGAACAAGGAGACAGCTCTTAAAAACAGAGTGGCGCCTCCTGGACTACAAGAGGCGGCTTGTGTATGTTAATTTGGGCCCATGAGATGTATCCTTATTTAATTACAAGGTGACGTGTCATCAAACTCCTTGTTTCGTGATTTTTGCTGCACTCGCTGACAACTTCATTAAAAGGAGTCGTCTTCTGATGAAATTTCTGCCACATCTCCAGGAAGCACGACACCTATTTATTAATAATAATTATTATGAAAATAATTATTACTTTCATAGTAATTTTTGTCCTTAATTATGAAAATATAAGATTTTCCTAATCTTATATAAAAGCCTAAAGGAAAATACCAAAAAACCAATGAATACTCAATCCTTATGAGTTTGGCTAATGTTTTGGTTGGTTTTTTGGCCATTTCAAGGCTTGATTTTTTCGTTATTTCGGTTGATGGTGGAGGGAATTTTCGGGACTTTAGGATAAAATTACTATTTGTGGGTCCATTTTCCATAAACAAATAATTTTTTTGTTGGATTATTTATGAAATGATCCTCATACTTTTCCCCTTTATGTTATTTAATCCTTAACGATTATGGGTTGGACGATTTAATGCGTTGCCTTTTATTTTTGTATTTTTTATTTCATTTGTCGGATCAAGATGATTCAAGTGTCTATTGAATGGTAATTTAATGATTTACAACTTTCATGAAGAACTTGAAAACTAATTTTGATGTTTTGATTCTAAAAAATGCTTCCGAAATTTTGTGGTTTCGATTACCGGTCTATTTGATATCATATAATTTTCGGTCCACTTGTCCGATTGAGGTTGTTCAAGTGTCGGTTGAAAGATTATTGTGTAATCAACGACTTTTATTAAGGGTTTGGAAGCTGAATTTGATTAGTAAGTTTCATGGATGATTCAAAAATCTATGGATTAGTTTATATGATTTATGTATTGATTTTGTTGTTAAGACATGAAATTTAAGTTCTGTAAGTTGGTCTCTTTTGTTTCTTCCTACTTTCATGTTTGTCTTATGAATGAGTTATCAGTATTTTGTTTCTTGAGATTCTTGGTTTTTACAAAATTGGGTCTCTAAGGTTATTGGTGTTCTAAGAAACTTGTTGCACTAGAAATGAAAAAGCTTGAGAGTGGGAATTTGTCAATGAAATCTTATTGAGAGAAGGGGCCAAGTCAAAGGCGAACGCCCAAAGGCGAACATAGCCATCAAGCATACACAAAAGCCTTGCATAAAAAGTAAAGTGGAATATTTCATTTTGCAAAACTATTGTTGATATTATCTGGATTTTTGTTAATTTAATTTAGCTAGTTTGTTGGGGAAAAAAAGTCATAACTGTAGCTTGGTAATTGATCATGCTTTAAAGTGTGGTGAATTTATGTGAATCAATACGTATTGCTCTTCATGTGTATCACAATCAATAAGAAGTAACGCTCTATAATCCATAATAACTTCTTTGTTTTGATTTGTGTATCAACATTGATCTGTTAATAAGAACAAGTTGGATTAGTCTGTGCTGGCGCTACGGGCGTTCTTTTGTTCGAATCGTGATTCAGCACCATGCATGTATTAAAACATTTTCTCCGTAAATATATAAGAATTTCTTGATTATATGATACTTAAAAAATAAGATTTCATTGTTTCAAACATGATCTGTAGAACATAATTTTTAAGGGCTTAATGAGCAAAAAGGCCCCTGAACTTACACCGAATCGTCAAATAAGCCCTTGAACTTTTATTTCGGCCAAATAAGCCCCTGAACTCTTAAAAAAAGCCAAATAAGCCCTGTTCCCAAGGCTAAATGCTCAAATAAGGACTAAACGTTTTAAGATTTTCTCAAACAAGGATCAAAATATACAATTCCAACAAATTAGAACACATACTTAACAAATTTTTACAAATTAGGGAATCCTTAAATGAAAACCAATGCTTCCCATACATACACGTTAAATTTGATAAAAAATGATATTATCATATTAATTAAAAATCAAACCCTATTAATCAAAATAAATTCATTAAACGTAATATGATATAAAATTATCTTGTGTTTTTCAAGTTATATATATCTCATACACTAGTATTAACTAATATTGTATCCAATTTGTAAAAAAATATTAAGTATGTTTTCTAATTTGTTGAAATTATGTATTTTGATCCTTATTTGAGAAAATCTTGAAACGTTTAGTCCTTGTTTGAGCATTTAGCCTTGGCAACAGGGCTTATTTGACATTTTTTAAGAATTCAGGGGCTTATTTGGCCGAAATAAAAGTTCAGGGGCTTATTTGACGGTTCGATGTAAGTTCAGGGGCCTTTTTACTCATTAAGCCAATTTTTAAGTTCAGATGAGCAAGGGCGGAACCGGAAAACAAATATTGGGGTAGCCAAAATAAAATATTAATAAGTTTTTTTTATAATAAATTTTAAAAAAGTCAAGAAAAATGAAAACATAATTCCATTAAATCTTAACACAACCATCCATCAAAGTCTTGTAAAAAACAATTAATATATACCGAAAAACTATAGATATCTTACCAGAAACAATAATATATAATGAAAAATCATAGATGTCTATGATTCCCGTCTTGATTTCCAAATTGAAATTGAAAAATATGAAGCTTCTTAGTATGCTATAAAAGGTGAAGAAAATGAAAAAAAAAAAAAGAAGACAAAGTGTTTCTTTTGGGTTTACACATAGAGAATAAACAATAAGGCTTGTAGGTAAGACTTTATTTTCTGTGAGTTTTATAAAGTGACTAAGTGGTGAGGAAACAAAATATCGTGAATACCAATAATAAATAGACACGTGGCTACTAATTAAATAACCCCATGTGATTTTAACCCTTTCTTTTAGATTTTATCCTTAGATTTTGACCATCATGTACTTTTTTTCTTAACAAAATTTTTTTTGGGGTAGCCAACAATTTTTTCTAGGGGTAGCAATTTCTAATTTTTAAACCCTTTCTATATATATATATATATATATATATATATATTTTGCTTTAGGGTAGCCATAGCTACCCCCACACTAAGACTAGTTCCAGCCCTTTAGATGAGTACAAAGATTTTTTGACTTCTAATCACAATCTTCAATGCTTGGGCCATGCTGAATCTGACCAATAGATCTTGGTCTATGCGGAGAAGGATTAATAATCTTCAATGAATTTAGAGTTTAAACTTTAAATTTTAAAGTTTAAGTTTAGACTATGGAGGTTTCTCTATCGGATAACTTCTTAAATGGAGACAGTGGTTTGACGTGTTTATTGGGATTGTTCTATTTCCTTTTTTAAGATACAGATTTTTGTAAAAATAATCGACGAGAAAAAAAAAACCAAAGTCAATAAATGTAGCACTTGTGGAATTGACATGGAACTTTTTGAGTAATTTGTCAATTGAGAAATGATCAAAAAGTTTAGATATTTAATCCTCTCAGGAATAAAAAGTTAGGACATTTAAGTAATTTGCCAAGTAGGTAAAGACGAAAAAGATTACTTCTCCAGCTCATCATTAATCCGGGGTAGGGATCTTTTAGTAATTCCACTACTCTATTAAAGTCAATTGAGAAATAACCAAAAAGTTAGTTATTTAATCACCTCAAGAATCAAAAGTTAGGGCATTTAAGTAATCGATCAAGTGTGAAAAAAAATTAGTTCTCTCACTCCTCATTAATCCGGGGTAGGAATCTTTTAGTAATTTTCATATGTTTATTCAAATAATATGTAGCATACACTAGTATTGCTCTTCATGTGCTTTACTTCGGTAAAAGTACACAAATGGTCCCTGAAGTGAGCTGAAATGTTCATTTTGGTCCCTAAAGTGAAACTTTGTTCAATTGAATCCCTAAAGTGAATGGTTAGAAACAATTAAGTCCTTCCGTCAATTGCACCGTTAAATTCGCTGACATGGTACTGACGCCGTTAACTTTCTGACGGTGGCGCTTAGGTCGACGCACGTCACCTTATTTTATTAAAAAAATATTTTTTCAAAAAATAATTTTTTTAAAATTTGAATTTTTTTAAAACTAAAAACAACAGATTTCGGTTTTTTTATTTTTTTATTAAAAAACTGATTTTTTATTATTTTATTTTCTTTCAGAAAAACCAAAAAAGAAGTAAAAAAAATCAAAATTCGTTTCTTTTTCCTTCTTTTAAAAATTTTTTTTGATTCAACTTTTTTTTGGAAAAAACAAAAAGAAGGAAATTAAAAAGAAAAGAATAAGAAATCAAATTTCGTTTTTTTTTTGTCTTTTTCCAATTTTGATTTTTATTCAAAAAACTGAAAATATGTTTTCTTTGAAAAAAATAAGTTTTTGATTTTTTTTGAAAAACAAAAAAATGAAAAAATAATAAATATTGATTTTTCAATAAACGTATTTTTTTAAAATTATTTTTTAATGAAAAAAGCTGATATGGCGGTCCACCTCAGCAACACCGTCAGTAAAGTTAACGACGTCAGTGTCACATCAACGAAATTGACGGTGCAATTGACGGAATGACCTAATTGTTCCTAACCCTTCACTTTAGGGACTCGATTAAACAAAGTTTCACTTCAAGGACCAAAATGAACATTTTGGCTCACTTCAGGGACCATTTGTATACTTTTACCGCTTTACTTTAGTTTAAACATCTGTGATGTCTACCTTCTTCGATGACCAGTTTGATGAATGATTCTTCTATATATTTTGTTTTTCAATATTTGCTTGAGGAAGTACATTTTGAATATCAAATAGGAAAGATGATCTTTACAAGTTATAGACGTTCGTTGCTTATCATTAATTCCTATGATGCAATTGGAGCTTATATCTGCTCTAGAATTTGTATAGGAAAAGAAATTTTAAAAAGAAATTGATCGAGCCAAAAACAACCCTATTTTTATGGCTATTTTATTATGTTTTTGGGTCTATTTATGCTCTAATTTAGCTTATTTTGATAATATTTGTGTTTTTAGTCTTTATGATATGAGAAATTGGAAATTGTTAATTTTCACTACTTTTGGAGCTATTTTGATGACTTTTTACACAGATATTAGCAAAGTAATTTTGAGTATAGATTTGGAGATGCGAAGTTCGTGTTTTGAAGATTTCTTGAAGATAATTTGAAGATTTGAAGATCATTGAAGAATTATTTCAAGGAGCAAGAATTGAAGATTGGAGCTTATTTGCAAAGGATTGAAGCCAAGCCCAGAAGAAGCCCGGAAGTTAAGGATTTTTGAATAATTTATATGGAATTATATTCAGTTCATATAAGTCCATAATTGGAATTAAAATCCCAATTTGGGTCCCACAAATCCAAAAAGATATCCAAATCCCGTAATTTCCCGTAACTAGTCCTATTTGGAGTAGGAAATGGCGCAGTCTCGGTAGAAAGACCATAACTTTTTGCTCAGATGTCCATTTTAAGCCCATGAGTACTCGTTGGAAAGCTAACTCCGAGATCTACAACTTTCCTTTGAAGTCCGAAGCCCAAATCTGCTGTTTTCAAGCCCGAATATGCCTGTGAAGTTTCTGCAGAAATCCAGAAAATTCCAGAATCCTACTATGATTTGGATTCTACTCTAGGATGACATCTAATCCAACTTGGAGTCTAACTCAGCCATAAACCACCCTACCTTTTTTTCTCCACTATAAATAGCCACCTTAGGACTAGATTTTATATGTAATTTTTATTCTCATAAGATATATTGTTTAGTTGAAGATTTGGAGGAGAAAAACCCTAGGAGCCGCCGCCCCCCTCATTTCCTCATCCATAGATAAGTTCTCTTCTTCTTATTTGTGGATGCTCACTCAATTCATGAGTGAGTAATCCTTGAGTGAGTAATCTTTTCTCCAATGTAGAATTTAATTGATCTCTTGACTATTATCATGGTGAGATTTTGTGCTTATATATGAGAATTGTTTTGGGTATTTCTTAGATCTCTGTTTTAATCCTATGTTCCTTGTTTTGATGGGTTGGAGTCGACACTGCCTTGATAAATTAGGTTAACATTAGCTAGATTAGATCTAGAATTAGAACCTCAGATTTAATTATATGTAGCAATTGGATGAGAGTTAGACCTCCTTCCAAGAGAGATAAGAATCAATGACCGAGAAATTGCTTGTTGTGCTTGTTTATAAATTACTTGTACTTAATGCTTTATTCCTAGACAATCCTTAAGCCCTAGAACGGTAATTGATTGTTGAAAGAGTAAAAGGGGTAGATTAAGCCCTAGAACGGTAAATTTATCTAATTGAGGTAATTTAAGATTTAAATCACCAAGCTATCCAAGGTTTTCATAATTTTTAGATATCAATGATCCATGTTATTTATGTCAAGAGGGAGATTAATTCTATGTTGGAGGGTTTTCTTTAATTGTTTTTCTCAATTTATTCTCTGCTTTTTAATTAATTGCTTTCTTTAATTTTCTTGATTGCTTTCTTAGTTAATTTTGTAGTTTGTTAGATTTAATTTTAAACTCTTTTCCAAAATTCTCTCTATTTTATTTTGTTTTAAGAAAAAGAATAATAACCAATTTCTCTGTGGGTTCGACCCCTACTTGCCCTAGCTATTCTTAGTTAGTAATTGTTGGGATTTTTATTTTATGGTCATTGACGACACGATCATAATTTTGGCGCCGTTGCCGGGGAAATTGTGTTTTATTTTCTTTTCTTTTTCTTTTCTATTAGATTTGCACTTGATCATCTTTGCTTTGCAGAAATGATCCAATGGCGCAAGAAATGATCCAATGGCGCAACCACAGACGTTACGGGAGCTAAACTTCAACAGTGAGATGCCGCCGCTTTGCATTGATTATCCTACTTTGGATATGACTTGCAAATTGCCGTCAGCAATAATCCACAAGATGCCTACTTTTCATGGAGAATTTCATGAGAACCCTCATGATCATCTACATAGTTTCTTTATCAACTGTGCTGCAATCACTGGGATACCTCAAGAGGAAGCAAGACTTCGAATTTTTCCTTTGACATTAGAAGGAAAAGCGAGAAACTGGTTCATAAGTCTGCCATCAAAATCCATAAATTCTTGGAAGAAAATGGAGGCAGTATTTTTGAGCAAGTTTTTCCCTGAAGCAAAGCGTGCAGATGTTAGAAAGAAAATCACCTCTTGTCAACAACAACGTGGCGAGAAGTGGCATCAATACTGGGAGAGATACAACGAGATCTGTGCAAGCTGCCCTTACCACAACCTGAGTGAAGCACTTTTGATCCAGAATTTCTATGATGGATTACTCTATGATGACCGAATGTATATTGATTCTGCAAGTGGAGGAAGCTTTACACTCCAAACACCGGCAGAAGCAAGGAAACTGCTCAACACCATGACAGAAAACATCCATCAATTCAGTACAACAAATTCATCAGCAAAGGAGCCTGAACCAGAATTTCTTCAAGGGATCAATGATCGTTTTGATAAAGTCAATTCGACAATTACTTCCTTGACCAATTTAGTTCAACAACTAGTTTTGAATCAAGTAGAGAAGCAACACCAAAATCATCAAACACACTCGTACTCAAATCTAGGTTGCACTAATACGCAAGCGGGAATTAATGCTATTGAAGAAACTCAACATTGGTGTGCACAAAAGATGGAATTGCCTGATGTTTTAGCACCACCTGCGATATCTTCACCACCAGCATTTGTTTTCCTTGATGTATCTGATGAACCAATGCAAGGAGATGAAGAGACGTCAATCAAGAGCAACTTACCTGCTGCACCACCAAAAGCTGATCAAATTCAATCAAAAGATGAATGGATGGAGGAGATGCGAGCTAAGTATGATCCACTACCATTCCCTCAAAGGTTTACACAACAACTTAATTCACTCCGGAAACTAGAGGTAAACATTCCTTTGGTAAATGAGATGGTCAAAGTACCAAGGTATGTTTCTTTTCTCAAAGAATTGTGTATCAATAAAAGAAAGCATGCAGAAAAATATGCTTGTATGAATGAGAATATATCTACTGCATACCAAAGAAAATTGCAACATAAATGCTATGACTTAGGATCGTTTTCAATTCCATGCAATATAGGAAAGAATAAGGTGGACAATGCCATGTGTGAATATGGATCTTTAATTAATATCATGCCTTATTCTGTCTAGAAGTAATTAGGAATAGAACCTCTGCTTGAAACTGATCTTACTATCCAATTTGCTGATAGAACTAACCATAAACCTGAGGGTTTAGTTGAGGATGTTTTAGTGCAAATAGGAGATTTTGCTTTTCCTGCAGATTTCTATGTTCTAAAGATGAGTGAGGATGATCTATATCTACCTCAATTGCCACTGCTGTTAGGAAGATCGTTTCTAACATTAGCAAGGATGAAGTTTTAAGGACAAGATGGAACAATCAGCATGGAATTTGATGGGAAGCCAATTACATTCAACATTAATGAAGCCATGAAAGCTCCTGCTGAGATCCATTCTATCTTTGCCATTAACACAATCGATGTCTGCTCTGAAGAAGTACAAACACTTAACCAAGAAGATGAACTTAAAGTTGTACTTACTAAGAGTTTACATCAAGGCGATATCGAGGAAGCAGAAGTCCAGATGCCAGAAGAAGTAGCAGAAGCTGTCAAAGATTTATGATCAACGGAAAGAGAGGTGGAATCAATCTCTTACATCAGCCTAGAGCCGATGCCCAAACCTTTGCCATCTATCATTCAACCTCCAGAAATCAAATTGAAACCACTTCCTTAAGGCCTGAAGCATGTTTTCCTTGGAGACAATGATACCCTGCCTGTTGTTATTTCAAGTAAATTGAATGATTTACAAGAAGAACAACTAATCAGAGTTTTGAAGGAATACAAGGAAGCAATCGGATGGACTGTAGCTGACATCAAAGGAATAAGTCCTACTGTATGCATGCATAGGATCCGACTTGAAGATGATGCCGTAGCCGTTCGACAGCCTCAAAGAAGACTGAATCCAAACCTTGCTGAAGTCGTCAAGGAAGAAGTTCTCAAACTACTTGGAGCTGGTCTCATCTATGCTATATCAGATAGTAAATGGGTCAGCCCTGTCCAAGTAGTTCTAAAGAAGTCTGGATTCACCGTCGTAGAAAACAAGGATGGAGAGCTTGTTCCTCAGAGACTGCAGAATGGATGGAGAGTGTGCATCGACTACAGAAAGCTGAACTCTGCCACGAGGAAGGACCACTTTCCACTGCTGTTCATAGACCAGATGTTGGAAAGATTAGCCTGCAAATCCTACTATTGTTTTCTGGATGGGTATTCTGGATACTTTCAGATTCCAATTGCACCTGAAGATCAAGAGAAGACCACCTTCACATGCCCCTTTGGTACGTATGCTTACACAAGAATGCCTTTTGGTTTATGCAATGCACCTGCAACTTTTCAAGGTGTATGATGAGCATCTTTCAAGATTATGTGGGAGATAAGATGGAAGTATTCATGGACGATTTCACAGTCTATGGAGATAGCTTCAATCATTGCCTTAATAATCTAGAACTCATCTTGAAAAGGTGTGTTGAAACCAAATTGGTATTGAATGCCGAAAAGTGTCACTTCATGGTAGAACAAGGCATTGTTCTAGGCCATGTAGTATCCAAAGAGGGGATGCAAGTCGACAAAGCCAAGGTCGATGTTGTCCAAAACCTGCCCTATCCAACATGTGTCAAAGATATCCGCTCTTTCTTAGGCCATGCTGGATTCTATAGAAGATTTATCAAGGATTTTTCAAAGATCTCAGCACCCATGTGTAGATTACTTCAGAAAGATGTAGAGTTCGAGTTTGGAGACGATTGCAAGGAAGCGTTTGACAAATTGAAGACTGCCCTCACCACCACTCCAATTGTGAAGCCACCTGATTGGAAACTACCGTTCGAAATCATGTGTGATGCAAGTGACGTTGCTATTGGAGCTGTTCTCGGTCAGAGAGTTGATAAGGTACCTCATGTTATCTATTATGCTTCAAGAACTTTAGATGCTGCTCAGAAGAACTACACCACCACAGAAAAAGAGATGCTTGCCGTTGTCTTTGCTTTGGAGAAGTTTCGACCTTACATCTTGGGATCTAAAGTGATAATCTACTCCGATCATGCTGCTTTGAGATATCTTATGTCAAAGAAAGAAGCAAAAGCTAGGCTTATGCGATGGCTTTTGTTATTTCAAGAATTCGATATCCAAATAAGGGATAAGAAAGGAGCAGAAAACGTCGTTGCTGATCACCTAAGTAGAATTGAAAGCAAGGAAGAATAAACTGCAATCAATGAAGCACTACCTTTTGAAGACCTCTTAGCCGTTTCTCAAGTTCCTTGGTATGCTGATATAGTTAACTACTTAGTTGCTCACCGCCTACCTTCAGATCTTAGCAAGTGGAAGAAATTGAAGGTCATAAGTGATGCCAAATATTACTTATGGGATGACCCATATCTATGGAGACATGGATCTGATCAAGTCATGAGAAGATGTATTCCAGATCATGAAGTCCAATCAGTTCTGAAGTTCTGCCATAGCTCTGAATGTGGAGGCCACTTTGGACATAAGAAGACCGCAAGAAAGATTCTGGATTGTGGATTCTATTGGCCTACACTCTTCAAAGACTCTTATGAACATTGCAAGACTTGTCCACGCTGTCAGAAAGTTGGAAGTATATCAAAAAGAAACCAGATGATTCAATCTCCTATAGTCGTTGTTGAAATCTTCGATATATGGGGAATTGATTTCATGGGACCTTTTCCTTCATCAGATAAGAAGAATTGCATCCTTTTAGCTATGGACTATGTTTCTAAATGGGTCGAAGCTATAGCTACGGAGAAAGATGATGCAAAGACAGTAGTCAAATTTATAAAGAATAACATTCTTTATAGATTTGGGATTCCAAGAGCCCTCATTAGTGATCGTGGAACTCACTTTTGCAACAAGATTGTACAATCACTGGTTGAAAAATATGGAGTTAGCCATAGGGTATCTACTGCATATCACCCTCAAACTTGTGGTCAAGTTGAAATATCCAATCGACAAGTGAAGCTGATTTTGGAGAAAACAGTCAATGTCCAAAGAAAAGATTGGAGTATGCGACTAGGAGATGCTTTATGGGCCTATCGTACA